>BGPT01001261.1:149614-164297 GCA_003297045.1 Symbiodinium sp. clade C Y103 | reverse complement strand
GTGTAGCACAAGCCTGAGACAAGAATGAATCGTCTGACCTCCACATTGCTTTGGGATTTCCGGGGTCGGCGGCAGGGGCGGTAGCCCTTAAATAAATATCTAATAGATGTCACCATGTCACCTTATCTTCCCTGGTCTGAGTATCAGATTTCCTCATTATGACGTGACGGCCACAATGTATATACTTATATACGGCCACATTTGAATTCTAAATACCCAAATTTGAGGTACCACGAGTGTGGATTTATCATCAATCTTGCAGCTGATTGTTTGTCTGTTGGTCATGATGAATTGAATGTGTTGCCTCGAACGTCCTTGACATTCCGAAGGGGTCCAAAAGGCTTGGCGGTCCCAAAACAATTTAAAACCATTCACCAGCAGTTGATTTGTGTTTGAGGGATTTACCAATGAGGGTTGTAGGCAAAAAATATGTCTCTTCATCAGAAAATCCAAGGTCTGCGCTAAGGTCCGGGCTTGTGCGGTCAGTCTGACGATTGGATCTTTGTGCAGCAAGCCTCCATGGCCAAAGGGGTGGCAGTTTCACGACAGAAACTTCTTTGAGTCTTGTAAAAAGGATTTGACGCATCCAAATGATGATAAGAAGGCTCTATGGATGATCAGTAATCATGATTGCCTGTAGATCCTTTTGCCGCAAATGACCCCAATAGACAATTTTTTTAAAATCCGTTTTCATGGGTACTTGGAGGTTCAGGCAAGTCCAGAGCGTCAAGTCATTGGGTGGTTTCAACGGTTTCACCCCAATCCCAAACATGTCGGTCATTGTGGATCGATACTGACCGAAAATGGGTCAGAATGAAACATTTTTGAAACCAAAGTTTGGTTTGACATTTATCACTTTCCCATCATACCCCTTGCATGTGGTAGTTTTCCATGCATCACTGCTCAGATTAGTCCTTCTGAATTCCATTGAAAAATATACGCTTGAAACTCTGCCGTCCCCTGGGCCGTAAGTTTTGGCCCAGATCTTGCCCCAAGGTTTGATCACCAAAACTGATGCTTAAATCCAATTGCTGACAATTGTTGACCCAAATGTTCTTGTGGTTTATGTTCCTAGAATCAGTGTCTTCCCCCTGAAATTTCGGCCCATCCATACCCACTGGCTCATCTGAAATGGGGATCGCAACCCTGGTACCCTGGTACCCTGATAAACATGAAATAGCTTGTAACTACGAGTTCATCCCCCTCCTGGAATAATCCATTCCCTCCAATTTCACCATCCCCCAGACCCATGGTCCACACATATTTTGAACCATACAATGGGGGTGTTTTGATTTTGAACGGGGGATGGGATTCTTCCCACTAAACCACCCTTGTTGAGGATTCATATCCCATTGAGATCCCATATAAAATCCCCCAAAACTCAGAGCCATTAGCTCCTGTGCCATCCGAGTCCAACCTTGCACCACTTCCGCGGCCAGTGGGCTGAGCTCATCCAGCTGCGCTTCGTGCTGCGCCACCTTCAACCACAGCACCGCCATGTTCTCGGCCTTGGAGAAGTTTCTTGGGGAAACTATGGGAAACTATGGGAAAATATGAACGAATCCCATGGTTTTTTGCAATTCATGGAAAGTCTCCTTGGGTTGGTTTGAGGGAAAATCCACAGGAAACCCGTGTCTTACCCATCAAGTATAGGGTTTTCTGCAGATGTTCCCTTCAACCAAGTCTTGGACTAACGAGAAATCATAAGCGAATCTCACTGGTGGTTGTTGTAATTCATGGTATGCTATTGGACTCTGTTAGACTATCAAATGGGATTCTGAATCATTCTTATCTACTTTCAGTGGATTTCATTCCATGGATCCTGCAAAGACACAAATTTGTGGAAAACCCAATGGGGAAGCCAACCAAAGATGGACAAACACGGAAAAACAATGAAAAACAGATGGAAACTGATGAAGAAAATTGTTTACAAATGATGGGTTTCCCATTTCGATTTGTTGATTTTACTGATTTACAGGAGGATATGGGGGTGTCACTCTATTCCCACTACATTCTAGATCTCAGGGTTAGACAGTACCCAGTGTCATTCGCCATCATGTGGGATTTGTGTGGATTCGTGTGACCGTCAAAATCATGGTCAATCCTGTTAAAGATATATCTTATGTTCTCCTTTGATTAATTTTTGCCTCGATAATCATCTTGCAAAATCCAATAAATTTTGCTGAGCAATGTGGAATAATTATAGAAACATAAACAATCATAAACATAGTGTTTGAGCTTGCAGTGGTGTTGCCACAAAGCATCCGGATTGTTGGCAAATCACCCCCCTACTTTTCAAAAAAAATTATATTGATCCATTCCAACTGGGTCTACATTTCCAAGGATGTTCAATGCCTACATAATTCTGGACATCTAAAAAAAAATCACATACTGCCTGGTCAATAAGGAGTCCCATCATAGATTATGATAATCCCCATGTATTGGGTAGTATCATCCAATACAATCATCAACCAACCATCATATACCCTCTAGTAAACTAACATAACTATGGAAAATCACTTATGGGAAAATCAACTATAAATAGCCATTTTCAATAGCCATGTTTGTTTACCAGAGGGTATCAGTTGCAGTAACATCCATGTTTATCCCCATGGTTTCATTGTCAAGATCCCTATTAAATGTCTCTAATCACCAACCAACAAGAACAATGGTTTTGAAGATAATATCTCCCTAGTTATGTGGGGGGCGTGATCAGCTATGAGGTCGCTTAGATGTGGAAACGAATGGTTCCAGCTGCCTTGCTTTGACGTTTGATTCCTTTCCATTTGGAAAAGTGGAGGTGTACAGACTTACATACATGTACATATGTACGTAGATACATTATGCAATGATATTTACTATATGATGTACATATGTGTATATATATACATATATATACAATACAAGTGCGTGAAATGTTAAAACACCAAATGTCACGATCAAATATAATCATAAAACCAATATCCCACATCATATCATCACAACTATGCTCATAAAGGATGATAATAATAGCACAATTAATACGAAATACCACATGATAAATAATGATATAATTACATCATACATTCTATGAAATGATAATATCCTGTATATATATATAGATAGATGTGTACATTAGAGTAATCCATTAATGATGCCAAATTTGCTGAGCTCGGCGCCTGAAAGGGCCGACGCCCCAGAAGCATCTCGAAGATCACCACGCCTAAGGCCTCCGGAGGAATTTCATGGCGGGACTCATGGCAAAACATACGGAAAAATGCTTGTAAAAATGGTGGGTAACTTGTTGGGAAATAAGTTGGGACATAAAATTGAGATCCGCAACTTTTGGGAAAACTATAGAATCAACCATCAAACATGGAGACATTGACCAAGGACAATGGGGGTACTATATGTTGTCGAGAATGATGGATGTAGTGGGATATAATTTCTGATGATGTTTTTGTTGAGGGCCATCAAGCCTGACGGGATATCTACAGTATAGTCAATGGATTGGTTGAAGGGACATTTTACAGGAAAACCCCCATATTTTATGGGAAAATCCATGGTTTCCTGTAGATTTTCCCTTCAACCAATCCATTGATATAGATTATGTATGATGATTTACCTATCAAACATAAACGAAAACGGTGATTTTCCATAGCTACGTTAAATAAGCAGAGGGTAAACAACACTATGATCTCAGCCTTATGGTTCGATCAAAGTCCGGGGTGTAAGGCCTTCACAACTGGGTCCCCTACCCAGAGGTCGCTCTTCTCCGTGAGGTGTCCCTGCCGGCTCAAGGGAGTGTGCTGAATCCTGAATGTGGTTTATTGTATATATATATATACATATACACATGCCTGCAAGATATCTATATCTACAAATATGATGCAATATGATATAATTATATTCTATGAATACATAAATTCATTTCAAATATATATATATATATATATCAATGTATATGTATACATAAATAGACATATTCACTATTGTTTCACACTATCTGCACATATCCATCTAAGTGTATAATATATACATATATCATATATATATATATATATATCAATTTATACACCATCATCATCATATACCTACATCATAGCTTGATTCAAACAGCCATGGTTCCTATCTCCACCTGGGTGCCCCAGTGGTGCCTCGAAGCCTTCAGGCGACAAATAGACCGCAGTGCCGCGGATCATCAATGGACCCCCGTTCTGGCGCGCCTGCACGGCTTGGGTAAACATAAGTGGTCTATAAGTGGTCTGTGTACTAGATCAGACATATACATATACCGTATGTGTGTTTTTTTGTTGTGTAGATACATCTATGTATCGTGTTCAAACAAAAACTATCTTTTAGTAGACTTACAATTTGTACAATACATTAGATTCCAGGATCCTGCCAGGTCCAGTTTACCAAGGTTTTACATCTGTTGGAAGGAAACCAACTTCCTGTTTTTATACACTGAGGTAAACTCACATAGATGGAAAACCTACAATCAAATCCAAGGAAAATGAACTATAATGAACTATACATATATCATATATCTATACATATCTAATATCTATATATAAATGATTACAAATGGATATTTTCATGGTGGATGTTCCAAAAAAAACATTGGGAAAATGCGGTCAATTCGGTCGCCTCCACAATCTCAGCCAATCCAAAGTCCACTAAGACCAGGTGTGGAGCTTCATTCCTGGGCGCCAGCCAAAGCAATGCTTGGGGGGTCCATGTGCAGCTGGTGCAGGTACCATCTTTGTTAGTAAAGCATTCCCCAAAAAGATAGGAAAGTCAAATCCTGCGGAAATAATTAGTGGTAAGATGTGGTAAGTAGCAAATTGTGGATCTATCTGTTTGATTCTTTTGGGGGCTACCATACTATGAAACGAGATGAAATAAGACAGGAATCGTGTGGGATGTTGTGGGTGAAGCAAGTCGGAAATCATTTATCCCATTCATGTACTCCTTTGGACTTTGGACTCAGAAACATATCGCAATGTCCCTGAGCCCCAGTCAGCGCCGTGCTAATTCCAATAAAACCACCAATCTCAGTTTGGATTGCTGAGATCAAGAACCCACAATCCTAGCTATCAGGTACAAGTCATTGGGATCATTTAAGGAACATCTCGGTCTTCCTGTCCTATCAGTCTTCCTATAATTTTCTCCGCAAAATCAGGGATTCTCCCTTCACTCACCGTCAAACGACCGCCGGCGCCGGCCTCATGGGGTCAACTGCTCGCAAGAGCATCGCATTTTCCGGTTTCAGATCGCAATGGACCACACCCTGGACATCGCCCAGCTGATCCCCGTTGCTTTCTCTGATCCACTTGGACACCAAGGTGAATCTTGCCCCACAATACTCACGATATACATGGACATGCATAGATGGACATAGATAGACATAGATATAATATGATACAATATGTTTCTGCATCAATGGCTGAGTGTTGACCTATTTCACCAACCAAAGATAACCAAAGCAAGGTTTAAGCAGCCTAAATCAGCCAAATGCTCAAATCCTAGTCTGGTGAAAACATGTCGTGAAAGCCACTGGTATCAATGGGGCTTCGAACCCCCTTTCCCCATGGTCAGACCCTGAACCCAAGGGCGTGCCCATCTGGGGAGTGACAAAAGCTCCACGGATTCAGCCATGAGATCGGCCACAGGGACCCGTTCCCTACGAAAACATACCAAAACATCGGTTAACCCCTCTACCGTTTTCAGCGAGGGACCCAGCCCCTGCAGTGAAGAAAGCTGAAGATCCATCAAACAAGACAGTCTGCAAGTACCGACCAAGAGCCATTGGCAACCAGAATCTGTTGTACTCTAAACCTCGAAACAAAAATGAGTCAAAAGTTCCAATACCATGCAATAATCCACCACCATCTTTGGCAATGAAGATCCGATTGATGGTTTGAACCCATCTGATAACTCGTCATGGCTGATCACCATCGCAACTCCCCGGCGTTTCGGTTGCACTGGCCTTGAAGTGAATGTACTCCAAGGCGGCACACATCTGCTGCGCTGCAGTGCATGCCCAAGCTTCCGATACCGTCCTAGCTGTATCATCAGAAACAAAGGCAAGATCTTTAGGAATGAGAATCATGGTGGTTTGGAATTTTGAAAACCTAAATCCAAATCTTGATACTCCAAGAATCTGGGACTCTTAAAAGTCAGAATTTGAGTCTTGACAAGCCAGCTATTCATAATCTTGTCACCGCTAAGCTAGCATGGTAAGTTCTGAGAAATTTATTTTCAAGAGAAAGTATGTTTTCTATAACAGAATGCAGCAATCTTACGTACCCTCTGAGCAATCAAGCATGGCTTGCTGGAAATCTCCCCTCTAGTTCGATGTTTTTCCGATTTTCCCAGTAAAACCTCCAAATCTATAGCATTCATTGAATTCATCGTTGATTGCGGATTTTCGGTCCACGTTTGATTCCCAAAGGGTACCCAATTGGGGCAGCCCCTCGGTTGCTCCTGCCCTGCGTCCTTTGCGTAGACAAGACTGCTGCCAGTGTTCCACCCTGACAGCACCACGCTGTGTAGAGAAGTTGTAAACCCCGAAGTGATAAAACAAACACCTCCGACAGCGATCACAAGAACAGATGCATGAGGGTTTCAAATGCATACAGCGAGCATAGTCATCACTTCTACTCATTTGGATCAGAGACACCTTCTAGGTGACTGAAATGCCGGATTCTACTCCCGAAAATGGTGCCTCAAAATGCTGGATCTTTGTACAAAACGAGTTGTTTGTTTTCTTCCGGCATATCCAAAATGTATCAAAATATATCAAAACTATTATATTATATGAAATTATGGATTTTCCTAGCAAACGAATTTGGTCTTCCCCCCAGATGCATGATTTTCTACCAAATGTTGGGATATTACCCAGGGGCGGCTGTTTGGACTCAGCATTTGCTCCCAGCCTCAGCCCAGTCCATGACAATATGCAGGGTGTCGCGCCTCCGACAGGCCATGATCTTGGAGTTGCTTAAGAAAACCCCCCAAACATGTAGAAAAAAACACCAAAAAACCATGGAAGAAACATAGATATTCCTTCTAGTTTCCCTAAGTAGTGGATTGCCTATATGGGAATCCATGTTGATCTTCAGCAAATCCAAGTGATGCAGGGCCAGAAGCTGAGTTTTCAAATCTCCCACTGTGCCGCCTCTCAAAGGCTTCGTAGATGCGAATCACGTGAGGATGATCCAAAGCTTTCAACACCCTGACCTGGCACTTCGCAAATGGCTGGTTCATTGGATTGGTGAATGGGGAAATTTACAGGAAACCTCTATATTTGATAGTAAAAACCATGGTTTCCTGTAGATTTTCTCTTAAACCAATCCAATGACTGGTCCGTGCAGGCTGTGCGCTAAACAAAAGATTCAATCAGCGATGAGTGGAGTAAGTACCACAAGACAGGTTGGTTCACAGGGATTTCACCATCCCCACAAAGCTTTGTAAACCTCAACAGAAATATAGATATGCATGGATATATGGATGGCGTCTGTTTGGGTCCCAACCCTGGTACCCTGGTTTTTACATCAAAAAAATCTGGTTTGGTATGGATGCTTATGGCCCCATCCAAATGGTCCCATCAAACTGGCACGCAGGTCCTTTTTGTCGTTCGCTGGTGGTGTCTTGCGGCTGTCTGAGTCGGCAATTAAAGTGGCAAACCCTAGAGACAGCAGCAATCAGATGCACTCGGAAAAGACCGTCACAGGTTCGGAGTTTGCAAACAAAGTCTATCCAAATGTCGAAAGATCTTTTGAACCCCCCATAGTCCACCAAAATGATCACGCCCAAGCCGGGGAGGAGAAGATTTGGAAGTGTCGCCACGTGTTTGAATATGACAAAGCCATGTGAAAACTGGCATATCATTGGAGAATGTTAGTCCAACCTGGACACGCATCGTGGCAGATGCCACCAGTGGTCGGAGTTCTGTACTCACGATCAACTTTGATCGATGCCACTCCATTGATGTGAATTGCAGTGACCCCATGCCTGACTGAATGATGAATGCATGAGCTTATGTGCAAATTCTAAGCAAGATTCTTACGTGCGGTCAAAAACCCTCTAGTGCCCCGCAACTACATATGGATTGTATGCTAGGGTTTTCACACGTTTTGACCCATGTTGCCATGCCAGTTTCATGTCAGCTTCGATCATCATCTTGGTCTGTGGGATCCTTGCCATGGCCTGGCATCAAGCATCATCAAGCGCAGCAGCAGTCAGCTGCCCTGCGTCGCTTGAAAATTGGAAGCGAAGAACTTGCTGCCAATGACAGCATCAGCCAACTCTAGTTGACCTGAGATCTACCGAGGACATGCTTCGCTACTGCTGAGTTGATCATTACCAATCAGGATGTCAGTGTTGAAAAACTGTAACGAGTGACACTTATCAGTGGATATTATTAATATCGTTGTAGGTAATCGATGGCATCTTTGAGAAAATGTTGGGGATACATAGGGGAATCATGGGGATACCACCATGTACTATCATATCTACATTTGGATTTTTCATTGGAAGCGTTGGGAAAGTTCATTTATATTCATTTATCATTTATTACAGTCACTTATCTTCTTGTGGGTTTGCTGCAGTTTTGGGCTCCCCGAATTCACCGCACTCTTGGGAAGTTGGTATACCTTGAATCAAAAACCCAGGCCAAAAACACCTGTTGGTTTCCGACTACATTATGTTGCCACTCTTGCCTGCATTTCACCAGAAGATGGGCCACGGATTGACTGAGAAAGCATGGTAAAGCACAATGGTGCTGAAGCTACGCAATTTGCAGGGCTATCCAGGCACCCATCAACCCCAATGCAAAGCCAAGCGTCGAAGAACTGAAGGTCAGTCCAGCCTGCAGATTGAGGCCAGGGGCGACCATCTTGATATAAATACGCAAATTTGGTTCCCTTCACACATCAAGAACTGGGGGACAGCTAAGGGAAACCAAATCAGCAAGCGGCAACTGGAATGATCAACCCCTGCCTTCCTCTGCATTCAGATTTAAAGCTTGGCGGCTGGCTCCAAGCCCTGGTAGGTCTTCATGGTGAGGTTGTCCACGGGGAGTGGCACGATGTGGTCAGCCAGGTTGGTGGTGATCACGTGCTTCTCAGTGNCTCCCAGTTGAGGCCAGGGTCAATGTAGCTGCTGATGGCACGAGTGGCACCCTGGGAACGGTCCACTGCACCTTCATCCTCATCATCACCCTGCACATCTGAGCCCTGCTGAGTGAACTTGTTGCGCATGTCCTTCTCACGACGTCCCAGCTGAGGAGCATCCACGGTCACGAACAGAGCCTGGACGCCTGCCTTCTCGAGCTTTGACACGTACTCCTCAGTTCGAGACCTCTCAGGATTCACGTAGAGCTGAGAGAACACCACCTGGTCAGGAGTCCGAGCCGCCAACATCTCGTCCAAGGTGTAGGAACTCAAAGTTGGCAGCATGTAGGGCACGCCGGCCTTCTTGGCGGCCTGGCACGTGGAAAGAAATCTTCGTTGGTTTCAGGAAGGATTGCTCTGAAAACATTTGTAGAAAGTACAATCCCAATTTGGCTGGAACCTCAAGAACAAACAACTTTAGGACGACCAGGAGCGAATCCGTGGACAAGCCTTAACAGCAATAGACCCTGTGTATCCACCTTTTAGATGTCTTTAGAGTCAGAAGTGTCAGGCATTTGTATGACTCTAACTCCTCAAGTTTCTGACTCGCAGCATGCAAACAAACCTACTTGGTTTCTGATAGAGTACCCGCTTCTCTTTTGAAACAGCTTGACTCCCAAAAATTGGCGCACAAGAAAGGCAACAAGACAACAATCTCAAATTCATTCTCAACCAGCAAGTCAAAAAGGGATATGATCCAAAATCATAAAATCCAATGATATGCAATGTCTATAATATATATATATATATATGCTTAGCGCCCCACCTTTTTTTGCACTCATTACTTATATCTTAGCATATCTTAGCTATATCTAAGCACTATAATATCAATATCCGTCAATGGACCTTTGAAGTAGGTCCATGTGAGGACGGTGACCATCTATATATATATATATATATACCCTTAGCTTCCAAACCCCAGAAATTTGTAGGGTTAAAGTAAAAACCCAGGGTTTACCCGTGATCCCTATAAATACCTGGGGTTTTCAGTAAAAACCTCGGGTTTTCCCGATATTTCTCCGAAGAGTGGTTGGAGCCAATGAAGCAAACGGCTAAGGAGGTTCCTGCCGCACCAGACCCACCCCCTTCAGGCATTGAAACCTTCAACCACAATGGGCAAACATGAACCCTGATGATTCCTTTGCTGGTTTTGGGGAGATGTATGCCTATTTACAGGGCAATCACCATTTGATCACCCCTGCAGAGTGAAGTGGCACAATTCCGACCGTATCATAGAACCATGAGCAATTCTAAAAGTTTGAGAGCCCTAAAAATGGGAATGTTTTCCCGTATTCAGGTCTTGTGAGGTTCGAAGATCTAAAGTTGTGGTTTAAGAGGAATTGTTTTCAGATTTTTTCAATTCCAACACGGAAAAAGCCGGGTCGGTGATTCATACCTATAGCAACCCGTGATCAACCCATGATTTACCCGTGATCTACCCGTGATATACCCATGTTGACCCGTGCTTTATGAGCAAAACCCCGGGTTTCCAAAAGAAACCCAGGGTTTCCCGAACCCGTGATCAACCCGTGATCAACCCATGATTTACCCGTGATCACCCGTGCTTTTTTCACGGGTTAGAACCTCTCAATTTTGTTGATGTTTTTCATTTTTTTTCAAAGTTTTTCGGGGTCCAGACCTGCAAGAATAGGGTTTTGAGACCGTGAAATTCGTGAATGTGGCACCATGCCCAAATTCGAAGGGTTTTGGAACTACCAGAACGTAGATCTGAAAGCAGCTACAAATTTGGGATGATGATTTGTCATGGCCACACCGTTCTGCACTCGGAACTGGGATTGTGAGTCTGTCTATAGGGAATGTCTTGAGCATTGTGGATTGTGTATGATTGTGTCACATGCAGCCATTTCAAATAAATCTTCACGTGATATCCCATATAGCAAGTCTGGCAGGGCAAAGATGGGCTGAGGAGAATGGAGGATTGTGGTAGAATTGGAAACCTCGGGTTTTCTCAAAAAACCTCGTGTATTTTTTGCACCCTACGAATTCTTCGGGTTCGGATTCTTAAGGTATATGTATGTATGTATGTACAAGATACTGTACCCATCAAGTTGCTTGCACCAATGATATGCCATGATTCCTTTCCCTCAAGCCCCGCATGCTGCCGGATGCGCTCAGGCCTTCACAATTGCCAGCTCACCCTCCTGCACCAGGATCAAATTCAAATATCTATAGATGAACAGGACGCATGGAGATGTATCTATCCATGTATTCGTTCATATGTATGTGTGTGTATATATATATATATTAGATTAAATGAAAATTAAATGAGTTATATATATATACATATATATATATATCCATACATGTATACGACTTACATCTTGCAAATGTGTGCGTGTAAGTACCCGCAAGGCAATGGCTACATGGTGGTTTGGGTTTCTGGAATTATAAACCACCCACCCAAATGACCACTTGATCACTGGTTAGCATGACAACATGGACGACCAAAAATCAATAGTGAGTGTAGAGACCCATAGGGACCATCCATTAGAATGTATCATTTTGTAGCCACAATAATAAATCCCACTCTAGGGCCATATATCCTGCTAATGTTTGATAATTCTGGCTGAAATATGTCATACTTGACTAACCTTTAGAAGGCTCTGAACATTATCAGAAGATGACCTTTGTCTTGTGAGGCGAAACCGGAAGCTTCAGCTTTACATCGGGCAATTCGCTGGCCGTAATCCTTGCTGATGATTTTTGACGGTTCTTGGCAGTTCCGGAGCAGCAGGATATCCTAATAATTGGGTTCTAAATGGATAGCCATATGATTATGTCATCATAACCAGGCCATACTATACACAGTAATTGAGTTACATTGAGTTACATACCAGCAAGAATGATCCTACAATTGGGATAGCCATAATCTATGATCGTAGCAATCATAGCTAAGAAGCAATCTTACCTGTTGGGATGCTTTCCCTTGCTACCCATCTTGTGCCTGGTGGGCCAATTTCGCCAAGGCGGTGGCAGTGAAGTACAAGGGCAGGGTGGCAGGGACGTTCAGGATCTTCCTGAGGGCTTTCTCTGGATCGATTCAAGGACCCTGTGACTTGGAAAGCCATGGAAAGCCCAGCGTTTTACAACGGATATGCTGATTTAATGGGGATTAGATCGGAAAATTCGGTCTATCATAGGAGCATATAAGCCATCATCCATCAATTTCCATTGGGTTGATTCAATTGAAAGCCCAATGTTTATCATTGGAAATGCCGTTGGAAATGGGGGTGAAAGCACTAAACTCTCGCTTCATCGAATTCAGGGAGGCTTAGAACCCGTGTCAAAGACAAGAACTGGGGCTAGAAAGATTTGACTAACAGAGTGACTCTTTAAGTAAATGACAGAACCAACAAGCATTAATCTAAACAGCAGAAATGCGAATGGGGTCTTGAGAAACAGGAATGGAATGGGAATTAAACAATGACAACAGGGGTTGAAAGAACGTGTTTACCTGTTGCATCTGCTATATCCCCACTTCATGGAAAGCAAATCCTCAAGTTTGTTGCTTGCTTCTGCAGAATCATTATAATCATTTGTTTTTTGTTCCTTAAATGGTCACGGCTCCATTCTTTGCTTTTCGGTACGGAGTGAAATATTTTCATGGCTATCCCTGGAGGTTTCCAATCCATGGAGGCCACCGAAAAAATCATCCCAGTAGACCATGACTTAGTATTGAAACAACCATAGCGAGTTGGGGATCCCCCATGACTTGCGAAACCTCCATGTAGATATCCATACCAAGGTCAGTTTCGGCCAAGTGTCGTGGTCATGTCAATCTCGCGGACGTTCACCAAGATGCGAGGGCGCATGGTGATCCTGAAGAACTCATGGTTTCACTTGTGGAGTTTCAATGTGTCAAACCCAGTTCAAATGGTATAGATATCACTGGAGAATCGATCCACAACCCTATCTATAACCAGGGTGTAGCTAGGATGGATGTGTATAGTTAGTGAATTCATGGAGGACCATTCTTGTTCAGCAGGTCGTGGCGATCTAAAGAGCTAGTAGAACTGCCGTGTAGTTGGTTGATCACGGATTGATACTAGATAAGGGCTTCCAATCATATTCACCTAGTTAATTGAGTCCTCCTCCTGCTTATCATCATCGTCATCGTCGTCGTCGTCGTCATCATCATCCTCGTCGTCGTCGTCATCATCATCATCACCATCATCATCATCATCCTACTCGCAAAAACCATTGTCATTGTCATCATCATCTTTTCTCTCCGAAATTGTGTAAGCACAAACTCACACTACGGATCAGGTTCCCCACCTGGGCTTTTAACAAACCCACTTCTATATTTTCGATAACCCCAGGAATCTTGGACTTCTCAACCATAGTTTGTAACCAGTTTCGCTTCGATGGGGAAAACACAAAGCCAGCTGTCCTCTGGAAGGCCAAGTGGTTGTCACGCAGTGTGATCTCATCATCACCTCGAGGCTGCGAGATCGCGAGATCCGGTGGGATTGGTTCCCTTCGAAGATGGAACGAAGCAACCAATCCAGAAAACAAGAAGACTATGTACTTGTGAAAAATCCCAAACCTTAAACCTGAAATATCCTGAAATCGTAAGTTGATGGTTTGTTGGAGTATATTCTAAGGATTTATGAGCTCTTCTGGAGCATGGATTAAGGAAAGGGGGATGTACATGGATGTACAACGATTATTGTGGCAAATGGGAATGAACTAACATTTGTCTATCCTTGGGAACCACAAATACACTTCTGATCTTTGTTCATTGTCATGAGGAAAAAAGTCTAATTTGATGGTAGCCAAATTGGATTCATATCCCAACTTGCATGTGCAGGAGCAGAACAGCCACGCATTTGACATGTGTCTGGACAACTGCACCCAACGAGACATTCCACGCAACCGGCATGTACCCCAAGAAACACCTGCAGTACACCAGTTTTCAGCCATACCCGGTCCATTTGTCAATGTCCCCCTCGGTTGATGGTCACAAGATCCTTTCCAGGTGAGTTCCACATTGGTTTCCAGGGTGAAGTCTCCTCTTCTGGTAGTTACACCTGGGAAAAATATCAAGTACTACTCTCCGTAGGTATATCCATATTGTACTCTATGCATATACTTTATACATATTAAAGACACGTATAGCGTATACATATATATATATATATGCTAGCCCCCCCCCCCAGGTCCACCTTTTTGGCTGTGTTTTTTTGTTTTCTTTCAGGTGTAGATATGTTTTTTGTTTCAGTGAATTGTAGGAAAGGATATAATGCAAGGAGGTACTAGGAGGTACTAGTACCTCACCCATTCCAAGATTCCAAGATTCTCCAGGACTCCTGGAGAGAATCTTAGAATTGCTATGCTATCATCTCCACACATTATCCCTATACTAATGAGGCAATATCTGAGTACTGAGGCGTAAAAACATTGTAAATACTATCATCTGACTTTGGCTTCGGCATGTACTAGGAGGTACTAGGAGGTACTAGTACCTCACCCATTCCAAGATTCCAAGATTCCAAGATTCCCCA
>BGPT01001261.1:95662-148844 GCA_003297045.1 Symbiodinium sp. clade C Y103 | reverse complement strand
TTGGGAAAATGCTTGATTCTTTTATCCAAGTCCCTCGATTCAATATTTGTTGCAATCTTGAATCTTGAGCCCAATGCTAAGACCATTTAGTGGTTCATTGTGTTTTAAATAAAAAGCTGCTCCCAACATCCATAAGCCCCTATATGTCTCTTGTTTAGACAAAATTCCACCCTTTACAATTGTGTTGCATGTTTGAACATGATAATTCAGTTTCCTAAGTAGGACTATTCACATGTCCATTTTCAGTAATATAGTCTGAGCGTTTCAAAGAAAACATTGCCCATGTAGCACAAGTACTGCAAGATTAAGCTTCCTAAAGTCCTGTCAACTACTATATATATATATANAATATAGTCTGAGCGTTTCAAAGAAAACATTGCCCATGTAGCACAAGTACTGCAAGATTAAGCTTCCTAAAGTCCTGTCAACTACTATATATATATATAGAGATTTACTTCCAGAGAACAATGCATTTTCTTTAAAGTAATGCGACCAAAATGATGATAAAACAACGCAAATACCATGGAAATGACACTGAAGGTGGACCTGGGGGGGGGTACCATATATATACATATGGTACGCACATGCTCGATCTAAAGTATGTATATTAATATGTATATATCATTGGTTTGAGTGAACATAGAGTAACTCATAATTCAGCGATTCTGAAGCGCATTCTCCCGACTATTGTGTGGCAATTTCGCGGTATACACCATCTCATTTCTGGACGAACCCATACGACAAATTTTTATTCATTGGAAATTCACATAGATATAGGACATCATAGAAAATCCAGCATTCAAGCAGATCATGTTCCTTGAGAAACCATGGCATCTCCCCCATCTTTCTATATGATGTGTGCTGACAGGTAATTGGAATTCATCCCCTAAATGTCAAATAATCCCATGAAAAAAGTCCAGTTCAAAACCCTCTGTCGTCCTTTTATACTGCTTGGTTAAGAATGGACTTCTCATTAAGGATTGTGATAATGCCAAGGATATCGGACAGTGTATAGTTCTATAACTCCGTACAATCATCAACCAACAGAGGTTTTGAACGCTGCTCCGGTATGGCAACCAATCAACCATCATATATCCCCGTGATCTTCCATCAATTCTATCCAATAATCCCAATTATATCTCACTATATCCCCGTACTTTCATGTGATTTCCAAATCCCCATATCTTCCATCTCAGATGGTGAATTATGTGGTAAACCCAATCATATTGCCGTAAATGGGTGGTAAATATCATCTCCAAGTGGCAGTTGTTTATGGCAGCCAGGGTAAACCCGTATTACCCCATGAAAAATCACTAAAAATTTGATTCCCTTTTTCAACCCCATAGAAAAATCAGGAAAAATCCCACCTTTGAATCCCGTCCCATTACTACATCCTTTCTCTCCCCTCATGGGATCACTAAGTAAGTCACCTCCGCTGGAGTAGTATCCCCAGGCCTGAGGCTCCATGACCTGGCTCTCGAAACATCGAGTCGCATTTCACGTTGACCATCTCGAAGAATTTTTGGAGACTTTGGTTTTAGAGGACCAATATTTCCATCAGCTTTTGAGGTGTTTCCAGGTAAATTGATTTGATTTTAGATGATTTTAATGATATCTTCAACAATTCTATGCTGAATTTGTTGGCGCAACCATCCTTTCTCCCCGGCTCTGCTCTACCATCGGCAGCAAAATTTGCCTCGCGTGCCACCGACTCAAAGTCGAAGCTGTTAAGCATCGCCTTACTTGGGGGTGTTGGAAAATATGGTGTAATTACCCTCCTATAATTTACAACATCGCTATATGGAAAATGGACCATTTATAGATGATTTACCTATTGAAAATGGTGATTTTCCATAGCTATGTTAAAGTACCAAAGGGTAATTATGTAAATAACCTCCAAAGTTGTGATATAACACCTGTAGCTGTCTCGCTGGTCATTGAAATGCTGGGGAATCGGTCACTGGGTACCAACATTGGATGCAACCAAACAACAGTATATCATTGGGTGAAGGCAATCTAGTTGCTGGTGTCAATGGTTGATTTCAGGCTTGATTTGGAATTTGGATATGGCTGATTAGGAAAATTGGGGAATTCTGAGCCATACTCAAAAAAAAGTGGTTTAGAATGTTTAGGATCCTCAAAAGCTTGGAATTTTTGACCCTTGCCTATCCCTGGCTCTGACACAACCTGGGACGAGACATAAAATTCACCAACCTCTTGGGTTCTCAATATTTGGATAGTCT
This sequence comes from Symbiodinium sp. clade C Y103, assembly GCA_003297045.1. Classification (NCBI taxonomy): domain Eukaryota; class Dinophyceae; order Suessiales; family Symbiodiniaceae; genus Cladocopium; species Cladocopium sp. clade C. Next base: position 146,601 of record BGPT01001261.1, on the reverse strand, counting down.
ATGGTAGATCCCAAACGTGATTGATTTTAGGTCATGAAACTACTTAGAATTTATGTTCTCCCCACAAATCAATATCTCTGAGGCTTGGTAGTTTGAGGCTGCTAAAAGTTCTCCAGATTTGCAGGCATCTCATTCGATCTTTTCGCATTTGGCCTTTCGAGTCACAATCAGACACCAAAACTTCAGCACAATACCAGTCCAAATATCCAGAGTCCTGTGCCAACTTTGATTCCGGTCATATCATGTCATACATCAATGTCATTCCGCGCAAATTATACCATACCAAACACATCACTCAGAAATCTGGGGCCATGAATTGAGTACCTGTTCTCTTGGGGCTTCGTCGGCCAAGGAGGTCATCTTCAGTTGCTTTGCTCATACTTTCTATGCTTCACTTCATTTCACTCCCCGTAATATATGTTTGTTGAATAAAGCCTATGATGACTTCATGAATTTGATGATTACAGGAACCCATTCTTGATGCTTGCGTTGTCTATTCCCACCTATGGCAAAAGACTCACGTGGGTCTGAAAACTGGCTATATCCCCAAAATGGCCATTTCATGCGAAATATGTGGAAAAAAACAATGGATTTGGAATACCCCATTTTCAGACACACCCGAGTATTGAAGTGATCAATTAAGTTCCCCAATGATTGGATGGTTAATACGAAAAATTGACATTCCAATCTGTGGTCCCCTAGGTCTTCAATCTTGATCCATACCCTTATAAACTGTAGCCATCCAGTGAAGTCGCCGCCAGAGGAGGCTTCTTGAACTCCTCGATCTCCTCCTCGACAGCGTCGGCCTTCACCTTGGGAGGGCGGCTTCAATGGGGCTCAAAAAACACCGAGAAAAGTATGAAGGCAGTAGCCACACAACATCAAAAACTAATGGACCTGATAGCATCCTAGAGCAATATGCTGCAAGTGCTTCTATTTACATTCACTTAAAATATCAAAACAAATGGGGTCTCATGTCATGTGGTCTTCCTGGTGCCTTGGAATGTATGGGACACGGACCCCGGTACCCTGAGGTCGCAACAGCCTTCTTCTTGGGCTTTGGCTTGTGTGCCTTTACCGGACATTGAGCTGGGTCTCACATCCCATGGTTTCTTCTACTGGGAGGGAGCACACCAAGGAAAAAACTTCAAATAGCCACTACAGTACTATAGTCCGCTTATGATCGCTTATCCCTATTTCTGTGGGTTGGCCACCTTTTGTTGGACCCGTTTCGCCATGGTGACAGGTCTGCAATTGGGCGGAACCCCCCACTTGTTAGGTGGGATGGTCGATTCAACTGAACTGAAAGCCAGATTTCGCCTATTAGGACCCTGTTCTGCGTAGATATGCGTAGATTGCAGATGCAATTGCAAGAGTCAAACACTCATGGGAGATCTCAAGTCACCGGCGGAATAGGAGAACACATGAGAACACCACAAGTAGTGATGCTCATTGCCGGTTGGAAAAGGGTTCTACAGTGAAAACGCAGGTGCTAGCACCAGGTCCAGCTCCGAACGTATGTTCATGATGGATCTCCCATTCAAAGTTGAAGCAGCAGAGGAAAAACTAATCTTCCGAATCCATATCTTGAGATAATTTAAGATATGTTGAGATACTTGAATCCATAGTTCGAGATATGTTGAGATAGCTGAATCATTTTGAATGCACAGTGTCCTATAGTATCTATAGTCCTCCAGTGATTGTTTTTTAGTTCCCCAAGTTATGTCCCTTCCATCCCCTTTTCAGCAAGCCTCAGGAGCCTTGGCCACATGCTCCGGCTTGATGGTGGCTGCATCCACGACCTCAACGTCATGAAAGCAACACATAGCCGGTGGATTTGATGATACTGGATTAACAATATATGCTGTTTAATCAATCCATCAAGCAAGCAAGCAATTAAGCAATCAATCAAAATCTCCATCTATTTGTTTGATACTTGTGTAATAGGTGCCCATCTTTTCTGGAGGCCCGAGCATTTCATTCACATCATTTCAATCTTTCACCACAGATTGACATTGGAAATCTTAGATGCCGTGGAAACAAAAGCTGAGTATGAAACATGTCTCTAATCTTTCTGACACATGGAGATTTCCTGAAATAGAGGTACCCCCAAATCATCCATTTTAATAGGATTTTCCATTAATTATAAACCATCCATTTTTGGGTACCCCCATTTTAGGAAACCCCCATATTCTCATTAATTTCAGTTCAGAATTTTCACTTCACCCGTCCGGATGAGTTTGCAAGAAAGTCCTGAGGATAAAACGCCCATGGTCAAGGAGGGCTTCAACAGCTTGTCCATGATATCCTGGAGGCCGAAAAAAGCAACTGCTAGAAGTGCGCAATGGCCTAATGGGGTCCTCTACATTTTGTTCCGATGGTAGGAGATGTGGGGGTTTACCATTTTTTTTACCTGGTTTAACCACCAAAAATTGAGGTCTGATCAGTGAATATGATGGTTTGGTGGGGATACAATGGGATATATTGGGAGATACAATGGGAGATCACATCATGTTACCATGCCGTAGCTCATGTTCAGACTCCGAGAATCGCCCTTCCTTTTTTGTGGAAAACCGTCTTCTTCCACCTTTCAACTCATTCCAGCCACTGTATTTCACCACCAAACTCACCATTTGGCCCCCCAAAAAAACAAACGCTGTATAAAATAAACAAACATCACTGGAAATTGATGGAAATTGTGTGGACATGTCTTGAAATCTAGGACCCGAACTGAAACCTTCATCCACCCATCGTCTTTCCCCAGCAGCGCCACCTTGGGATGGATGGGATCGAAGATGGCGGTGGCATCCATCCCAGCCGCGTCCGTGATGAGCTTGGCGCCTCCGGGATGAACCTTGGCGAACTTGGTCAAGTCGTAGGCCTGCGACGTGGGGCGTTTCTGGGGGTTCCAGGCTTTTTGGGCCTGGTGCAATCGGTACTCAGCTTAGGAAGCAGGCTATAACATGCTATAACTCCACTTATAACTTAACCCTACTTGCCCAACTTTTTACCGGGAAAAAATCGCATTTTATAACTGGGGTGAACCATCCGTCAAAATCGATCAAAAATGGCAGGAGTCATTGTTGTGAATATAGAATCTAGGAAATGATATGAACTAACCAAAAATAATGCGGCGAATTCTACTGTAGATACCCTGGGTCATCAAGTAGTTACCCATCTATGGCTGAAAGACAAGCCGTGAACCGGCCCACAGTTTACAGAACCACAAAACGACGGGACAATTTTTGTTGGATCTGAAACCATGAAGCACTCCATCGAGCAATGATCTCTACTGGGTGCTTGGAGAGTCCTCCAACTTAGTGCAGCAACTGAGTAGTTGAAATTGTCCCCGCATGAACCTATGCCGACCAGGTCTGTGCTGTCGAACAAAGTGGGTCCACCTTGCTTTGGTAGGTCTATTGGTCAATGTTTTCGATGTATAAATCGGAAAAAAAACGATAGTCGTGGTTGCTACAACCCACCATTTATGTATACAATGCACTCTATAATACGTTATCATTATTATCATATGTGTAGACCATGTACTCAGCATGGCCAATATTGGATACCCTGCAGTAGCTGGATAGGTTTTTTGTACCAGCGCCTTGCCATACAGCACAACCCAGCAGTCATCCTGGAGGCTTTTCACCCCTGGGAAAACTGGGAAAGTTGAAAAGATAGCCATTGTTTCAGGAATTGCAAGACCCGAGGAACGATGGTTTCAAGTTGCAATCGAACTTGTAAACATGGAAAATGTTTAAACATTGCTAGACTTAGCGGCTTAACTCAGTTGAGAAACTTGATAGCACTTGCAAAGTGCAATGATCCTCTGCCAAGTAGAGTCACTTGAGAATCCAATCAATTTGAATAGACACCCCAAGTTTGTCTCCGCTTTACCACCTGGAAAGCCATGTGAAAGCTTGCATGGGGTTGGACGATTTAATTGAATGCCAACACATCATCCAACTACCATCCTGGTGGCACACTTTTCGGCATCTTTTTGGGGCTTGCTATCCAGCAACTGCATCTTTACCCCCCAAAAATGATCACACTATGAAACCTGGGTGGTTGATGCACCTGGAAAATGTGAATCATAAGCATCTACATACCATTATACGCAGGTAATTTCATCAAACATAGCAATGATGGATAATTACTGTATCATTATTATTGTCACTAGATTTATAGAATCATTAGTACTACGGTATCATCATGAACAGAATATGATATATAAATTATCATTACTATCACAATGAGTACTAGATGATTGTTACCATTGTAATTATCTTGATGATTCTTTGTGTGGATTGTATGTTTCTTTACTTACATAGATGGTATAAGGAAACTATCCTGGCTGATTTCTGGCGGTTGCTACTATCTTTATGTGAATCACCACGTCCCCATGTCCTTGGTGTTGTGCTTGGCCACCTCCTCCATGGTCAAAACCTCCATAGGAGACCCACAAAAAAGGCGTGAAATGTCACATTTATGATGAAAAGATGTGGCCATATCTACTTGTCATATATGTATACACATATATATATATATATACATATATAGATAATCATATATACATATACATCATGGGACTTTCTGCGACTGAGCCCGAATCATTTTCCCAACTCAATTTTGGGGTAGAAATCGTAGAATCCACCAATTCTTGAACAAACCCATTGCCGGGCATTGCTCAGGCACCAGTCCACCGTGTCCATTGGTGAAAAATTGCGCCAATGGCCAATGGCAGGCATACCAATTATCCTAATTGTGAAGGGGGAATATGTTTATAACCTCTCTATTGATCAACCAAAGAATGCGGAAAGAATGTCTAGAGATGTCTAGAGTGCCAATAGCCCACATGATGGGTCATGTTTACTGTTCCATTCAAATCTTCAAATGTTGGATGTAAGTAATGTTGATGCGTAGCCAGGTAAACAGAACAGTGTTGGATACCAGTCCGGCCTTATCGGAAGCCATGGTGCTGCACCGGCTGAAGAGTGGGATCAATGCAGTGCAGTGTGGAAAAGCTAGAGCCAGGCACATATCATGGCCGTGGTGGTGAACCGATTTTGCTGCCAGATGAAGGAGAGACCCAAGCGAACAGTTTCCTAACAGTTCCTTATCGCGCTCTGTCACATGTTTTGAACGAGAGTTTTTTTCCATACAACCTCAACAGTTTCCGGTGAATTGCTTTCGGGCCGTCTAAATTCATATTGGGAAATCCCCTGCTGACGTCGCAAGATTCCCTTGTTTGCTGTCCAAAGAAAACCACTCTGATCGCAGCTCAGCAGCTTTCTTTCGCATGTCATCGGGCTAAGTTTGAGCCGGGCTCACAACATTTAGTTGCCACGGCGCTCGCTGCACACAACAAGCAGCACGAACCGAAAAAAGAGCGCTGGATCATGTGGAGTGTTCTCCAAGCATCTGGGTGTGTCTCAAAGTATTGGTAAAAGCATGGGATACCCCAAAATGACATTGGTAAAACCATGGTAAAACCATGGTAAAACCAATCAGAAGCTATTCTGAGATCCTCTTCTTTGCAGCCATAGCTTGAAATATGACTAGGAACACGTCATCAATTCCTCCGCATGAGGCAGCACGGTGCGCTTCGCCGCGCACCATGGTCAACTCGCTGCAGGCAAAAGATCTGCCAGGGGATTCGGTGGGATTGTGGTTAAAACATGTTCAAGTCCTCAACCAGCAGATGGGATTTGAATGGATTTCATATCATAAGACTATTTTGATGTATTTTGTAGCTTGCGGGAGTACCCCAAAAAGATAGAAACACATAAACAAATCGAAGAAAACATATTTAAAAAATGTGTAAACACATTCCTACGAGTTTGAGAAGTGTTTCACTCTTCTATCTCTTTAGGAATGGAGTAGCCTCTCAAATGCCCACTTTTCTTCTGCTCCACAGGAGAGGCATGATGGATGTGGAAAGCGATGGAAAATCACATCATAGTCAAGGGGGAGCTACCCTTCAAAGGCACGGAGGGAAAATGATGATGAGCTTATGAAGCCAGTAACATCCAGTAACTATCAATGATCAAGCTTTGCAATGGTTCATTGAGAAGACTTTCTTCAGCGAGTGACATGATCAGAATGGAGCGGAAAGGTCTTGGATTTGGCTCGCTGTTGAGACAAAGGTATGTGTTGTTTCATGAGGCTACACACATTTACACACCCTGCACGGGATGTAGCAATCATCCAGACTCTCTCTGCTTCCAAGCTTGAAACTATGGACAGAAGAAACCATCATCTTTATGCCCTTGTCCTGTCACGCTGAGCGCAGAGCTAGGTGATCACTCTCGGTGACTCTGATCAGGGGTAGTATAGGGGAAACTTATCATAGATTGATGAGGGCACTTGACAGTTGTATACAGTTGCGATATGTTTTGACATTGTTCTCAGAGGCAAATCCTTCTTGGATTCACTTTCTGGACTACCAACTGCCGGTTTGTTGCCCCAAAATTCTAAGGTTCACCTCTTGCCTCACGGCCCACAACACGTGGCGCTCCTAGCATCTGATTCAGATGCTAAACCAGCAGACCTGCATGATCTGCTCCGCTAACTTCGCCTGGTCTTGGCCCATGGCGGCCTTCTTGACTTTGTTTGGAGATTATTGTCACATCATGTTAATAGATTGCCGCTAGATGTTTCGTAGATTGTTTGTAGATGTTGATACCATAATACTTAAGACTTAAGATGTATCATAGATCTGATCTGTTTCATGCCATGGCCAAAGAAACACGGACGATCCCGCCTGCAGACTTAAAGCTTGGCTGCTGGCTCCAAGCCCTGGTAGGTCTTCATGGTGAGGTTGTCCACGGGGAGTGGCACGATGTGGTCAGCCAGGTTGGTGGTGATCACGTGCTTCTCAGTGNGCTGGCTCCAAGCCCTGGTAGGTCTTCATGGTGAGGTTGTCCACGGGGAGTGGCACGATGTGGTCAGCCAGGTTGGTGGTGATCACGTGCTTCTCAGTGATGGATGGGATGTTTGGTGTGCCAGCCAAGCGCATGACCATCTGCAACTCGTCCTGCAGCATGTGGACCATGCGCACGATGCCGTTCTGGCCGTACGAGGCCAGGGAGTACAAGACAGGACGGCCCACACCGCAGGCCTGCGCACCCAAGGCAACTGCCTTGAAGATGTCGCCACCACGACGGACACCTCCATCAATGAAAACGGCAAAGTTCTCCTTGGTAGCGCCTGCCTCCTTCAAGGCTTCCATGACCTCAGGCAGTACCTCAATGCCAGGGCGGCAGGTGTCGAGCTGACGTCCGCCGTGGTTGGACAGGACGCAGCCAGCCAAACCAGCCTTGAAGGCCTCAACGGCATCCTCTCCACACTGCACGCCCTTCAGCAGCACCTTCATGGAGGTAATCTTCTTCAGCCATGGCACGTCCTCCCAGTTGAGGCCAGGGTCAATGTAGCTGCTGATGGCACGAGTGGCACCCTGGGAACGGTCCACTGCACCTTCATCCTCATCATCACCCTGCACATCNCTCCCAGTTGAGGCCAGGGTCAATGTAGCTGCTGATGGCACGAGTGGCACCCTGGGAACGGTCCACTGCACCTTCATCCTCATCATCACCCTGCACATCGGAGCCCTGCTGAGTGAACTTGTTGCGCATGTCCTTCTCACGACGTCCCAGCTGAGGAGCATCCACGGTCACGAATAGAGCCTGGACGCCAGCCTTCTCGAGCTTTGTCACGTACTCCTCAGTTCGAGACCTCTCAGGATTCACGTAGAGCTGAGAGAACACCACCTGGTCAGGAGCCCGAGCCGCCAACATCTCGTCCAAGGTGTAGGAACTCAAAGTTGGCAGCATGTAGGGCACGCCGGCCTTCTTGGCGGCCTGGCACGTGACAATCAACGCAGCTCTCCCATTGGTTCGGGGTGGGCATACTGCTAAGTCAAGGTCTGCTAGGTGTGTGCGAATCATGTTGTACAAGCATGTTTGGCTAAATATAGTTAAATAGTCCTCCAATGTGCTCCCCCCACAGTCCTTTTTCCATAGAGTGGGACCAGACCACTATCCATCCCAAGGCAAATCATCTACTCACTAGCTTTCTGCCACTGGCACGAACCATTGGATCCCAAGACTATGAGCCAAGATTCAAACGACTAGTCACCTACAGGGTTCTAGCTTCACGAAATGGTGGATGTTTCCATTTTCTAGGTCCCAAATGGTTAATGAACTAGACAAATTGATGAATTTCAGTATAAATTACAAACTGTAATTTATCACACATCAATAAACTGATATTGATACTTAATCCCAAGAGGTACCCCAAGAAGTTCACATCCCAAAAATGAGTAGGGTAGCCTTGCTAGCACGTTGGTCGGACCCATCTCCAAATGATATTGGCTCATATGTTACATACATATTATATCATATTAATACATGCGTATATATATATATATATGCATCATAAATGTATATATATATATATATTTGTACATCACATATAGAACATATACATATGTATATATATATATTATATATATATATACACGTTACATCCACATGTGTGTGTAGACATGTCCAAAAATATCTTCTTAAGTACACTATCCAAGGTTTCCCCAACTTGATCTGCCCCTCCGTTCTGCACATCCGCCTTCACAATGGCCAGTTCTCCCTCCTGAACGCCCAAGGCTTCAGGAAACCACGGGAGCTGGGAGCCAGTCCCTTTAGAAAGGGGATCTAACATGATGTAACCATCAAGAATGCCAGCAATCTGGCATATTTCATCGGAATATCATGGAATATAGTAATCTAGTTATATATAGTGACATATCTATCATGGGATTTCAATTCACCAAAGTGATATCTGGCTTTGTCCGGGTATATTGCGACAATTTCCGACCTTGCAAAAAAGACATGAGAAGTTGCTGGGCTTGAGGGTACTAGCTGGTTTTCACTGGTTTCCGCCATGGGGGAACGGATCTGAAACCAACTTTTGGGAGATGAGCAAGAGCGATATGTTCAACCCTTACAAAGCGGCAGAGCATGAGCTCAAACGAACCAACTAATTGACATCCCTACTTGATGGTTCACCCCAGTTAGCAAGTAGGTTCTAACATTTATTGTAAGCACATCAGAAGTAAGAAAAAGAGGGTTAGTCCAGCTAGAAGTGGGGTTATAACCGCTGACGAACTGGGGTGCACCAGTGCACCTGCTGCATCCCTCGTCATGGCCACACTAGCCAAGCATCAAGCCGTTAACCTACTCTTCACCAAGACTTACCCGCCTGTCAGTGGTTCAACCCTACTGAAATAAACTGACCTCCGAGATTTCGTTGGGTAAACATTCGAATTCATAATTCATTACATCCATAGCATTCCTGGGATTTCCTGGGTCAACGGTACAACTGTACCTCCATTTTGGTTGGGCAAAAACTCCTTTGAACCTCAGATGAATCGTCAAAGTTTGGTGCCTGGTGGGCCAACTTTGCCAAAGCCGTGGCAGTGAAGTACAAGGGCAGGGTCGCGGGGACGTTCAGGATCTTCCTAGGTATCAATGGATTGTTTCAAGGGATTTTTAATAGGAAACCCATGGGTTTTCCCCATCAAATATAGGGGGGTTCCTGTCGATTTTCTCTGTATGTGATGACTAAAACCATAGGTTTCCTGTAGATTTTCCCTTCAACCAATTCAGTGAGGGTAGATTTTCTTCACGGACCATGGGGATGGAGATATAAAACAGCCAAGAGTTAGCCTAAACCCTAAATAAACAGTTGGACCCTGCCATGAGTCGGGGGTTGGAAGATCAGTTTCTACTAAGAATTGGCTGTTTTCAGGATCCATGTCAATTTGGGGGATGGCAAGGCGTTGTTCAGCTTAATATGAAGTAAGACGAATAGGGAAAATCAACAACTAACAGTCAAGCTTCAAAGATGTTCAAAGCAACACAAGTTCGGCTTATGTTGATATATGTGCATATATAGGCAACAATGGGGATCTGAACAGCTAGAAACATTGAGATATGTTGATGAGCTTGGAACTGATATAACCAAGAAGGATAAAGGTTTGATCAAGGTAAGTACAGTAGATGATGAAATGGGATATGACCACAGATGAATCTTCCTGGATGCCCGTCTTGTTGGGTTGTTTTCCCAGCTTGAAGCCCATGGCCTAGAGGCAAACAGACCCATGACCACAGGGAGTTGAGCAAGCAAATGGCTACTTGGCCAAAATGGGAGATCTATATGCAGTTACTCATGAAAACAGGTCTTTGAGCAACAAGAAGCTGGTCTTTGACCCTCAAGAGACATGGTCAAACAAGAAAGGGGTCAGTACCATTGGAAAGCCAAGGGTGTTTTCAATCAATCGGCAATCGGTGTCAGAAAAGTTTGCTCAGTTTCCTAGTGGGTTCCTGTACCAAAGTTCCATAACACCTTAGTGTTACAAAGTGGGGTCCCCAAATGGTAGCTAAGATTGTAATGGTATTCATGGGATCTATAAACCAACTTGTACATCACTGGGAGTGCCCATAACACCTTAGATGTCATCGCGTCGTCATCCATCTCCAAAGCCCTCGTGTTCATCAAGGCACGTGGTCATGTCAATCTCACGGACGTTCACCAAGATGCGAGGACGCATGGTGATCCTGGAGGTCAAAAGGTCAAACTCAAAATGCGTTTTGGAGAGTCGAAAGTTAACAGGGTGGCGGTGAAAACTTCCATGTTTTTCTTGAGAAACTCACCTCTTCTGTTGTGAACAACACACACAAATGCTGGTTTATGTCCACCATATTGTTGGGTATCTGATCAAAACCTTGAACTAAATTCTTGAATGCATCGCCAAGTACTTGACTATGAGAGTCCTGAATGGTCTAGGACTGCAATCAGGATAATGTATGTATATATATATATATAAGCAGCGAGATCATGGTTGCAATATAATATGGCCGGAGAGGTCTCACTGGTTTGATATGATTTACATGATTGGCAAAATGAAAATCAATCACCATATTCCAGTCACTCAAATGGTCTCTGACTGACCAATCACAATTTTGTTGATTCGAGAATATCAACCCCGGCGTGGATACTCCAAATAGTCATAATTTCCACTTTATTAACCTCCAAATTGCACGGGCCAGGGGTGCACAAGTCCAAAGGTGACATGACCCATCCATCCATACATACAATATGTATATATATATACATGCATTCGCAGTATGTGAAAAAAACACATATATATATATATATATAGTCAATTAAAGTCATATATATATATATATATATCAAACCAATGGATTCAGAGGTAGCATATTTTCAGACACAGCCATCATCCTCCTGCAGAAAGGTCCTCTGGAAGGCCAAGTGATTGTCGCGCAGAGTGATCTCATCATCTCCTGGATTTCACAGCGGCGATGGGAAAAAACTCGTGACTTCACCGAGAAAGTCCGAAACTCTTCATGACATTCTTACAGCTGGTAAGATCTGGTAAGATGATAAAATTGATGGTAAAATGATAATAGATGATAATATGGTAAGATCTGGCATTTTTATCTTTTATAGCTGGTAAATGAATAGTTGATGATAAGTGATTTGGAGCGACACGTTGGTTTCACACACGAAACCAACGAAATGTTCTCCCGTCATCAGGAAAAAACATGAACAAACCATGTGATACTCATTGTATACATCCTCCAGTAAATTCGAATCTCAAAAAATCCACGAACCATGAAAATCCATGAAAATCCATGAAAATCCATGAAAGTCCACAAACATCACATCGAAAAAGAAAACCTATGAGAATCATGGACCATCCATGGTTCCTCCGCTGGAGTAGTAGCCCCAGGCCTGAGGCTCCATGACCTGGGCCAAACATCATCTGGTCATGGGAAAAAAACGTCTTACCCTCTGGTAAACTCACAGTTTGCTATGGAACATCACCATTTTTCATGGGAAAATCCTGGAAAATCAACTATTTCAATGGCCATTTGCAATAGCTATGTTAGTTTACCAAAGGGTATCATGTCATATCTAATTGTGATATATGTGTACGATATATAATATTACCCCCTATGGATCCAAGTCCCTTCTTAGGAAGTACTTGGGGTATGATTTAACCTTCTCAGACAGTGTTTGGATCCATAGGGATGCTATAAGATGCCTATGAGTCAAAAAAAAATGGTACCTAGTGAACATCAAAATAGCTGGTAAATGGATGTTCATCCCAGTAAAATGGATAATTTAATAGGTTTTGACCCACCCCCATATGTGTATGATGTAGAATATTACCATATAGACCCTGAAAATTAAGACAAATATCTGATTTGATATGTTGATGGATCTACAATATAGCCTCTGGCAAATTCACAGTTGGACCCTGAAAATCACCCATTTTTAGTGGAAACATGTGGAAACTAATCTTCCAACCCCTATCTGGCAGGGTCTATTTTAGTTTACTGGAGGGTATATGAGATGAGATGAGATGAGACGAGATGACATGACATGACATGACATGACATGACATGCTACGATATGAGATCAGACGAGATAATATGATATAGTTTGATATGATATAATTTGATATGATATAAGTTGATATGATGTGATATGATATATATATATAATATATATACATGTGTGGGGACATCCAAAACTGCTCCCAACGCCCCAGATACGTTTGCGGGTGTAAAATGGGTAGATATTGAGGTAGAAGACGGAAATGACACATTATCCCCGTTGTATCTATCATTCACTTGCAATCTGTTGGAGCAACCCTGATATGATGGGTATCTAGTTGCATACGTTTAATTAATATGGGGTATACTGTATTCTAGTGAAATACTATAATTGGATAGAATGGGACAATTACTGTATGATGTATTATAGCCACAAAAACGAAATCTGGGAGAATGATGGATAATTGCATCCATTATAATCAGCACTCAGATAATCAGGAGACAATATGATGCTGCAATAAAATATAACTACATATTGTATTTGTGCGGATCTGAAACCAGGGTGATATTGACACCGAATTGATGGCCATTAACAAAAAACTGGATAGTGCTGAATAAGCAGTGGAAATGTTATGGGTACCCTGTTTTCACACCCATCTACAGTATCATTTCCAGGCTTTCGAAAAATATTGGGATAGAATGATAGAACCAGGGAATCTGAAACCTACCAGCATGAAAACCATGATGAATTTCCTGGCAAGAAATAAATTCATAATTGCCAAATCGGAAATGTTGGCTTACCGTTGCAGTATGTCACAGCAATGTCCAGTACAATTCCCAACACTGATGGCTAGGTCGTTGGCGAGGTCATGGTGTCTACATATATTTGGGATGTTCCAGCCTTTTGCGTCTTTGAATATCTGAGGGTATCTAACTGTTTTTCGCAGATTGCCAGGTGAAAGTACAGGCCGGTATGGCCAAGGAAATTTGAAAGCGGGGTCAAATCATGTTTTGTTTTCTTTATATCGGATGTGTTTCGTCAGTAAACCTGGTTGTAAGAGCAACGGGAAATGTAGATAGGCAGTGTGGCTTGAACCCAAAAATATGGCTTACCCTGCTATCAAACATGGCTTGATGGAAAATCCCTCTTCTAGTTCGAGGACTTTCCCAGCTAGAAACTTCCATCTACAGTATGGGATAGGAGATTTCTCAGTGCCATGTTAACTACGATCATGGGATGGAACTCAAACACAGGTTCCAGTACTTTCGCTGGAGGCGCCAGGCATCCATTTCTCTTGAATTCCTCAAGGAAAGACGATACCATGGCTATCTTGCACTCCTACCCTCTGGTAATTCAACAGTTTGCAACGGAAGCCATGGCCAATTAAGCTCCATGATTTACCCATTATATGTACATATATATATATATACACACATAAATAAAATTAAATAAACATGATTCTGTTGTTCCAAAGCCAATCTCATGCCCGCTTCATATTACATATTAAACACGCCCATTGTGGTCAGAAAGCCTCGCGGGCCACCGACTCGAAGTCGAAGCTGTTCAACATGGCCTCACCCCAAATGGCACGTTTGGCGGGCTCCGATGCGTCTTGCGATTTTGGAAAACATAGGGAAATCATATAGGCAGGTTCGATGATTCTATAATATTAGATACCATATGTCATGTTGTTTGTTTGTGATGATGAAGATGTTTATATCTAGGAGAACTGTATAGAGAAGAGTCACTTGCCGTAGCTTGTGATTACCACCATTTTTTGGATCGTTGAGAAAGGAGAGGAATGCAAACTCTCTATAACCCATCAGTTCTTCCTGCAAATCTTTCCCAAAGCCACCAACCCACTCATGTTCTGGTGATTTCAATGCCAACATTATATTCATGGTATGAGTATTCTGGTGATTTTAACCGACCTTTCAACATGTTTCAAGCTAGGATCCAACCACGACCTGAAATGAGTCTTCAAATCCCGCAACATCGTCCCTTCGAAGACTAGAGTTGCTTCTTAGGATTCCCAAATGTTCCATAGTATCAACTTGTATATAAACCATTATAAACCCAGTAGGATTCTTCAATGGGAATCATCAACATTCATCAACATTCATCAATATTCATCAATCCGCAGGGCTGTCATCAGCCACTGCCCAGTGGGGTTTCCCCGTGACGTTCCAAGGCGCAGCCAGAGGAGGCTTCTTGAACTCCTCGATCTCCTCCTCGGCAGCGTCAGCCTTGACCTCGGCTGACATGGATATGGAATTCGCGGTTAAATTCACGGCCTTTTCTTGCATGATGTCTATTATTTCAGATGAATCTATTCATACTGTAGCATCATGTAAGAAACAACTATATGAACATGAAATTCTGGCTGAGATATGGGGATATACTGGGAATTCTATCTGATTCAAATAGTTTCAATCGCTTCAATAGACCTGAATTTCCGGAGATATCGGTATTCACCGGTATCCATACTCTCCCTTCTGCCTGGTGGTATATATCCACGGATGATCTGAGGATCCTGAAGCTTGATCTGAGGACATGAGTTGGGTCCAAGGTCTGAAATGGCTTCAGCATGACAGCAGTTGACAGCTTCTGAACTTTTGGTTGCATCCAACAAGATGTGATGATCTCATACATCAAACTCATATCAAATAATTTCGTATGGGTTTTTCTATGGTAACTCCACAAAAGAAATGCCGAAATCCTACTAGAAGAGCGTCAAGTTCAAGCTTGTCCATCTTTTTGGGGCAACTACTCCAGAAGGAAAAACAGCGGACTTTTTCTGATCATCCCATGGGACATGTCACCGTCACTTATGTGTGTCAAAAAATCATGCCAATTTCGCATGCGTTGCACGTAGAACATGAAAATTGATACATCCAAACTCGTGTTCTTTGCTGCCCTTTGCTACTAAACCAAATAAATTATCAAATTACTTTACTTGGAATGATCCTGATCAACTGACATAAAATCTAGAGACCCTCACCTGGCAAGTGTGGGGAAAAAAACCTTCGTTCTTGCCACGACGTGCTCCCTGGGGCTTCCACTGCCTTCTTCTTTGGCTTAGGCTTGTGGGCCTAGCCGAAACCATCAGCATTCCAGCGTGGCAAATTTCGGATTCCCAACTCCAAGAACAGGTGGAAATGCTTACTGGTGCTTAGTAGGGAATGGGGGAATGGGATGATTATTAATGGTCATTATAGGTCATTCCCTCATTCCCTGCTAAGCACCAGTAAGAATGGTAGTGATAGAAATCCAACTACAATTGGGATGCAATGGGGATATCTCACCAACAATATGATATTTAGCTATGGCAATCTTGAGAGGGAAAATTGTGATTCACCAACAAATTTAGGGGTACCCTATGTTGAGACAAGTCCAAATGTGGATGGAATACAAACAGAAGCAACCAATGGGGATTTTAGCATCAATCAACTCAGCAAGAATGACATGGCAAGTCTTGGATACTGACTGCAAAAAAGAAATGAAGCTGGACTATGACCTCTTCCACCATTTCCAAGCAAAATGTACAAGTAGCAAGCAATTAAACTGAGCCATTGACCTACTTGGACAATGCTCGCCCTGACAATGGGTTATACTTAATGATCGACAATAAGCTAGTCAGTGGAATCAATAGAAGCCATAAAAAAAACAAAAAACTATTGATCAGCAGGGCTTTTGGCCACTACTCACATTGAACAAAAAAATGTGACTGCGGATTAGGCGGAATGAATCAATGGGATCAACTGCGCAAGAAAATCCCTTAATCCACTTCTTGCTTGGAAGCTTGGCACCCACAGGGCTAGAAGCTGCCAAAGTTTCACGGAACCTCAGGGGGCTTGGCCACATGCTCCGGCTTGATGGTTGCAGCATCCACCACCTCATACAGTGGACACTGCGATACGAACCCCGCCATGGGAATCAATTTTTGTGGCTATGCCCTTTTTCCAAGTTGCTAAGAGGATAGAAAAGTAAATCATGATGAAAACAGTAGTAGTTGATTTTGGTGATTAACTTTGAACTACATTGCAAACATATATTGCTATTCATATTGTCATCATACATTGTTGATTGTAGTTATCATGGTCACTTTCACTATAGTAGTTAATATTGTAGCAAAACTGTTCTAAAGGCCTCCACAATATCAGAATGCTGCTTGAGGCAACTGTCCTGAAACCGTTTGGGTCAGGGAGCATCATCCGAACCAGAAACAAAAAGTCTTGGACACCAAACCAGCCAGACATTGGTTCCATGTTCAGTACGCCCAACATTTGGGTAATATGTATATAAATATATATATATATATACATATACATACATATGTACTTGGTCGTTCATCCCAAATAGCAAATGGGCCATGTCCCTAGTTGCAATTGCGTAGACCAACCCTACTCAAGCTACTTATAACTGATGTATAACTGGGGTTAGAAGTCATAACGCACTTACTTATTGGGGTGAACTACCAAGTATAGACGAGGTGAAACCCTTATTTGCTTGATCAAAATGTGGATGAAACTCCACGCTACACCCAAATCATATACAATGGAAACCAAGGTATTCAAATCCAAATCTAGTAGAGCAGGTCTATGATGTTCTATGTTAAGACCAATTCTATGAAATATGTGTTGTCCTTTATCATTGGAGTTCTTCCGTGTCTTCCGTTTCTTTCTGCGAGGCATCCTCAGGTCCCCCCGCTCCCATGGTCAGGGATGGCTTCAAGAGCTTGTCCATAATGTCCTGCAGGACGAGGGTTTTTAACCGACAGCCAAAGAGTGGTATATCTATGCAGTCTATGCAGATAGATACATGGAATCATGTATATATATACATATATATATATATATATATACATGATACAGAAAGTATAGAGGGAGAAAGAGGGAGAGAAGATGCGACCCAGACTAGTGTGAGAATGTGAGCAAATCTGTGTTTCGGAATTTCTTGGGAGAATTGGGTGAAAATTGAAACAGATGAGACACTGGTGCTTAGTAGGGAATGGGGGAATGGATGGGAATGGGATGATTATTAATGGTTATTATAGGTCATTCCCTCATTCCCTGCTAAGCACAAGTAAGTAGTTGTTACGTTTCTTTGTTTTCAACATATATCGATGATTTCCCTTAAACTTCCCATCAATTTCGCAGCCATCCTTGTTTCCTGGAGAGTATGCTGGCATATTTCATGGTACACTTCACCCTTGGGGCCAACCCTCCCCGGGCACCTTGGGATGGATGGGATCGAAAATGGCGGTGGCATCCATCCCAGCCGCGTCCGTGATGAGCTTGGCGCCTCCGGGATGAACCTTGGCAAACTTGGTCAAGTCGTAGGCCTGCGACGTGGGGCGTTTCGGCTGGGGGTTTCTGGGGGTTTCTGGGGCCGGGGCGAAGTTCACCGGTTGCCAGCAAAAATGGATTTTGGAAATATGATGGATCTACATTTATCTACCCAATTTATCTGTTGAACATGGTAGTTCTATGTGGTCTTCTATAGCTATGTTGGAGTAGCAGAGGGTATTGGGCTTTGTGAATTTGCAGTCAGTAAGATCTGATCATCGCAGGGTGGCTTGATTAAGTCATTAAGCTTTGCCATCGGAGTGATCAGGGATTTGAGGGAAAATTGGGAGCAAACCCAATGACATCATAGACCCTTCAAAATGAGAGGACTTTCCATGGTTACCAATTCCAGGTAATGAGTTCAGGTCAGGAAATTCAAAACTGGATATGACTGGAGATGGCTCCAAAAGTAGATCTTGTCACGTTTATATATAGTGCAGTTTCGATCAGAAGAGGGAGTATAAATATCAATCGTTTCCACCGCTAAGTTGATTGTGCCACTTGAAAGTTGTTTGAGAGTCGCATCCAACTGGCCATACAATAGCCAGTCAGCGGCCTGAATTCAGTGGGCTACACATCCAAAAAAAATCAAACAATATTATACGAGTGCTGCTTTCAACATCTTTCAACCCTCAACAATATCAGTCAGTTGGGATCACCCTCCCAAATAGCGCTGAACATAAAGCACACTTGAAACCACCAAGCTGTAGAAATCTGCGGGTGTGGGAGGTCAACACTTGGCCGCCGCACCTTGCCGTAGAGCACAACCCAGCAATCCTCCTGCCGCGAGCTTGAGGGATGTGTTTGCATTCAATGTTGTCTTGCACCCAAATGAGATAGCAATACCCTCTGGTAATTTAACATAGCTATTGAAAATGGCCATTTATAGTTGATTTTCCCATTAACAATTGTGATTTTCCATAGCTATGTTAGTTTATCAGAGGGAAATATTTGAGCCCCAGTTTCCAGAATTTTCCAGTATCGAGGTTGATAAGAAAGAAGAGATTGGGAATCAGGAGGAAAAATAGTAATATTTGATCAATTGATTCAAGCGAAACTTGACAGGAACCCCGGGGTTAACCTCTAAACATAGGTGTTATCCCTCAAATCATTCGTCAAAACAAAAAGGGTGAAAAATCACCCAAAAATATCCCAATCATACTGAAACAAACAATCAACATATCTTCCACGAAAAATGGAAAATCAATCAACAAGGAAGCCCGCCACCATGTGATGGTTGTAGTCTGGAGCAGCTGTGCTCCCATGGAGGCTGTTATCCTCAGCCACATCACCCCACCTTGGTGTTGTGCTTGGCAACCTCTTCCATGGTAAGAACCTGCCAGTGCAGCTTCGGAGACACGGCTGTGTCAAGCCCCTAAAAGGCTAAAGAAAACCACATGTCTGGGCTTTTTGAAGTATTCTTCAACTGTATCTACCCCAACTCAAAAACTTGAGAAAAATATAGAAAAATGGTCCATCATCATTCTTCCCCCATTTCTGACCGCAAATCACTCCTCACAAACAGTACTTCTTATCCCTGAAAATACCTGGAACACACCATCTGAGGCTTGGTCGACCAGTGATGTCATTGAAAACGTGTCCAAGTGGGGCTGAAAATGTGTATTTACCACAAATATATGACCATTTCAATGGGGAAAATGCTGATCAACGAGTGGATTTGGGAGGACAATTAGATTCCCGCCATCCTCTGCTGGATGGACAAACCTACTCCGGCGACCTTGTCAGACGCCATGACGATGGTACGACGAGGCTTGGTATTTTCAGCGCGGACGATGGCAGAACTGTCGAAAATGGCTGCGGTGGTGTCGCAAAGGTCAAAGCAAATGGGAGTCTTAGTAGTCTGGGTTGATCATGGCAGGTCTGTCAATTGGATTCCATTGGTATGATTATACATCTCTGATTTTTTAGTCATTGCTTATATATATATATATATTTCCATTCTATCCGATGCTTGATGGATTGTTGGTGATTAAATCCCTCATAACTATACTGATGGTTTTTCAGTTAAAACCCACATGTTTTGGACATATTTGGTGGCTCCCTAAATGTTGGGTGCTCAAACCATCCCTCCGTTCTTGGAGAATTGCTGTTTGATCATAGTTTGATCATACCTGGAAAAAATTCTTACAGTTTGCGAACTGGAAAATCACCATGCTATGGGAAAATCCACTATTTCTATGGTCATTTTCAATAGCTATGATACTCCCCATATTTTCTGCTGACTAAATCCCCTTTTGGCGACCGCCACGGCCGTACGTACAAACGGCACCTCATCTTCGGCCACCACCGGTGACACCGAGAGTCGTGATTTGTGAATCACCTTCACCGCGCGCTTCACACCTGGCGCAAGGCAGGCCTAAAAACATCTTCCATAGGAAGGAATTCGGAGATTCGAAAACATGCTGTTACCCTCTGGTAAACTCACATAGCTATTGAAAATGGCCATTTATACTTGATTTTCCCATTAAAAATTGTGATTTTCCATAGCAAACTGTTAGTTTACCAGAGGGTACTCTATGGTCATTTAATTAATGGAAAATCATGGAAATCTAATGGACTCTAATGGGATATCATGGGGATTTAATGGGGATTTACCCGCTGGTAATCTAACATAGCTATCAAAAATGACCCAGTATATGATATATACACATGTAGACCGTTATTGATACATATATATATATATGTGTGATATATAGATACAGTATATGATATATATGTATATATATGTATATATATATATACAGTTATTGATGTATATACAATCATATATGGTATATATATATAATGATATATATATATACAATGATATATGATGTGTATATATGTATATATACATGTCATGATATCATATATAATGATTATATGCTGATAGATCTATAAAATATACATATAATGATACATATATATATATATATGTACATTATTCATAGTTATAGGCTATAGGGGTTGTATTGATCCCAATGTATGGTGGTTATAGCCATAGCTATAGCCATCAACAAGTAGCACTCCCAAGTTGCCAGGTGACATGAGCGAACTGACAAAACTCATCCCGCCACGACCAGCCCAGCCGACCTAAGGATCTATGGAACATAGCATAAACTTCACCATAGGCTCCCTCACCCAGCATAGGTCCATGAAAGTACCTGGATCCGGGCACTGCCGCATGACCATGCTCGGTGGTGTTATACAGGCAGTTCAGGACGCGAGAGAAAACAGAAAAGAAAGTGAACATTGAAGACGCGTTCCAGGATATTCGTGCCGCACCAGAAATACAGGCTTCTTTTGGTTTCTTGATGCATTAGTGTGCCAAGAGGCCTTACCTCTTCCACTCATCCCATCACCCATACCCCTCATATGGGAGCCTAAAATGAATAGATCCAATACATTCGCCCAGAGCTTTGTTTGGGGGTGCTTTGTATAAGAAGGGATTACCACTCGATCAAGATCACGTCCAGGAGTGTAACTAACAGTTGTTACAAGCCGCCACAATCCAGGGAGGATTGCTTACCTTGCCCCCAGCCCTGACCGGGTCTCCGGCTGTTCCTCGGCGCCCCCATCTGAACTCAGACGCCTCTAAAGAAGCCAGTGATGATAGTGGTTGTGGTTGGGTACGAATTATATATCATAACTTGTAACTGATAAACTTGGGTGTTTCTATGGTCGAGTGTATTGGTACCAGATTAGTGCCAAGATATAACAACACTCGGAAAAGCAGCTTTACGACACCTCGGCACCAACCATGGCACCCCTTTGCGGGCCTACGCACCATGATCTTTCGCGAGACCTTTTGCTGGCCCAGACGAGCTCGCAAGGATTGCAGCCACCTGGATAGCTGAGGGTGGACTGATGGATGGCAAGTAGGGTCCAACCCGGGCTTCCCAAGATGTACTGGTCCTCCGTGGAAAATCTGAGAAGCATCGGGAATCATCATCCAGGTTGGGTAAACAACGAAACCTTCAAACCGAAACACCAACCAGCATTTAAAACCCCTCAAAAAAGAGAACCTATCCAATGAGGGATGATGTCCATGTCAGGGCCTAGACTCCAACAACAGTATTAACTCATTCCGAGCCATCTAGGATGAGGCCCAGCTGACAAATGACTCCCAGGTACGAACGGCAAGTAGTCAATCCACCAAATTCCTGGGTTGACATCCCATTTCTCACTGGTTTAGTACATAAGGACCCTCTTGCATTCCAACCTGGCTGGAAAATCCCTCATCTTTCTGTTCATGTGATTTCATGTGTATCCATTTGTGCATGATCTTGAAATGATGTTCCTCACCAAACCATTAGGAGATTCATCCCCAGCTTTCATGAAACCTGCTGAAGGCGGCCAGCCATTGCCCCTGGCTCACAAACTCTGGAGCCTGCCGGCTGGACAAAGGGTGCAGCTGTGCAGAGAGCTGCAATCCCTACCCCCGGGACACTTGTGTTCTTGTATTGAATTTGTTTCTGACCAAAACCTACTGGTTGATGTTCCAGGACTCTTGGATTCGACATGGTTCGACATGACTCTATATGATCTCAAGTTTTCGGTTCTCAATCATGTCATTGCGGCTCAGTACAACCCGTCTTTTCGCCGCGCGCCTGAACGCCTCCAATTCGTTTGCAGGGCCCCTTGTTTTCGCGTCGTAGCTGCGCCCACAGCAACGGCCACAAGCGCTGGGGAAAGCCCCAGCGTTCCTGCGAGGTGGAGGACCAAGCTGTGGCATCCAGGTATAGATTCATGGAGTATATAGATAGTTGGATCTTAAATATATATATATATATTATATATATATATACAATTATACACATATATGTAAATTCATTAGATAGAATCCCCATCCCAAAATCTCCAGGGCCCCAGCTCCCCACAGTGGCACCTCCAATAGTTCTAGTAGCGGAGGCAACTTCTCACAATTTCCCTCGAAGCGACTGTACAACTTCAGGGCTAGGGTCCTGACGCAGAGCTTGATGCATTGAAGATTGGCAAAGTGGCTTCCGAAGGGACCCTTTAAAATGGGGCCTTGCATTGTCTTGGTGATCAAATCAGTTTGAAACATCTGGGAGTTCAGCAGGTTCAAATGCCTAATTAATGTGTAAACGATCTACAGCATTGCGCCGGCCTAGCACCCTCGTCCCAGGAGAGGAGTGTGGAAAGTCTCTCCTGGACAGTCAGAATTGGCAGTTCTGCTCCGGCGGTGAACTTCAAAAGAAAGACACTTCGACGATAAACACATGTTTCTTCAACATGGTAGCGTAAATCAAACCAATAGCTGTTTGGGGCAGCAGCCCTCTGAAAATGTTGTGTGTGTTTTTTGTTCTAATCATCCGACAATAACAATGCAAACTAATCTGAATCCAATGAGAAACAAACAAACAAACAAACAAACAAACAAACAAACAAACAAAGGCAGTAGCCCCTCTTTACATATGAACATCTACACGTATATCTATAACAATACAAATGACATCAAATGACAATAGAAATAACAATATACAAGAAACAGTACAAACATAAAACTAAATCATGAAAACAGTAGACGAACAAATATACAATAGACCTATAAAGACACATTTAGACTCATTTGTTTTCACTACAAGTTCCACTCTATACATACATATAATTATATATATTCACTACATTTCACTATCATCTATTAGTACAATCATATGTGCCATGGTCAAAACCTTGTCTACGGAGTAGGGTCATCCATCCCAGAATGGTCGTGCCACGTCAAGTCCGCCCATGACCTTCTTGTGGAATCTTGTGGTTATCGTGGTCATGGAACATACCATGCCCCAATACGAGTGTAGAAAATCCATCATAATCCCACTTTTGAAATATCATTTGTAGCTTTTATTGCAATGTACCCTCTGGTAAATTAACATAGACCCTGGCATTAATCGGGATTGGAAGATTAGTTTCATCTAAAAATAGCTATTCTCAGGGTCGAACTGTTAATATACCAGAGGGTAATTGCAATGTATCCGCCTCTTCCCCATGTCACACATAGATATACCCTCTGGTAAACTGTTACATAGCTATGGAAAATCACCATTTTCTATGGGAAAATCCACTATAAATGGCAATTTTCAATAGCTATGTTAGTTCACCAGAGGGTATACAGGTTCTCGACCCATCGACCCATCGACCTCGCCTGCAACGTCCATCCATCCAGGTCGGCCCGACGGCGACTGCGTTGCTTCTCCACCGGCGCCGGGCGCCCAACAGAGCCTGGAACGGCCAGGACTTCGTGGGGTTGTAATGGTAGGGTGTCTAAAAAATGGTTTTCTAGGGGGTTGAAGGGTCTATTTTCAGGGTTTTGAGGGCTGCTTGATATGTTTTTATGGTTGTTATGTTTGTTGGGGGCTTTTGAAGGGTGTTTGTATAAAGCCAAGCCTTTAAAAAGTGTACAAATGTAATCAAAACCTTTCAGCCAAGGGTGGGGCTTGTTGAAGTTTCAAAGCAGGCGTTTTGTGTTTTAATGAAGAAAAGGTAAAGTCTTCAGGCAACGATTGGGATTTAACCAGCATCAATCAAGATGATTTGACCACGACAAAGGTGGGAGTTTGAGCATTTGAACTGAAAGTTTAAAAAAAGGAATTCACCAACGACGATAAGCATCTTGACGAACTAGAAGCTGTCTTGCAAAAAAGGAAACAATAGATGATATTACCATGCTGGAGTTGAGAAGGGGATGAGTTGAAACCAACATTGCCTTGTTTGGAGGTATGAACATCCATTCAACATCTATTCTGGTGCAAACAACCAGGGAGAGAGAGGGTTGTGACTGATACCCAGGAAAAAAAAAACAGAAAATCTCACATAGGCAGAAAGTGAGCTACAAAAAGATCCCGGACCTGCTGTGACCGCGCCATCATTGGGCAACAGTGTGCCGTCCATGGCTTCATTGGGAACTGCGGAAGGTGTGGGATCTTTGGATATCTTTGGAATGGTGGTGGACCAGGCATAAGCAAAAACTTATCACTTCAACTGATGTCTACCATCATTCCAAGTGGTGTATACATGTATTTCTATGTACAAATGCAGAGTGTTCGATAGTTGGTGGTTGATTTACCACTCTATTCAATCACCATTTCAAGTATGTCACCCCAGAATCGGGAAACATAAGGACCAGGATTCATGGTGATGAAATGACTCCCCACCGCTGGAATCTCCAATCGATATAATTCGATATATCACGGGCCTGATGCTTCAAACTATCACATCTGTCTACTTGGTCGAGCAGTTTGAAATGGATCCAGGGTGAAAGAAGCAGTCTGGATCATTTGGTCAAGCGATGTCAAGCGTATCTCTTGAAATTCCACGAATGTTCTCTGGGAAATTGCACTTTGGGGGTCTCCAGCATGTCAGCTGTAAGGCGGACGCGCAGAGGTTTCAACATGTTTCAACGACGAAATCCCCACCGGGACCATCCCTCTTTCATTCATCTTGCAGTCATCCTGCTTGTGGGGTGCAGTTCCACTTACCTTGCGTGGCTGGCCACAATTAAAGCGGCATGTCCCAGCTTACGGGGGTGAAAATCCCATGGTTATACCATGTTATACCCATTTGTTATAGCACAACTGCAGCCCCAAGTAAGAAAACCTGTTGGGGATGGCTCAATCGGAAAAATACACCTACCTCCTCCAGGATGATTGTTGTATGCACATGACAACCCATTTCCAAGTATCTTTGCTGACCACATCTTCACATGTGGATGAATCAGATGTCAAAAATCCACCTGAAAAGTTCAGCCATTTTGGGAGAATTTCCCTAACCCAATTCCAAACATTAAAGTGTCGTGACATCGGCCAGTGACGGTGCTGGAACTTCAACAAATGGCCTGGAACAAATTTTGTGGCATTGTAGTAAGTAACCCCAAAAAATATGCAGATTTCAATAGTAAAATCCAACTGTTTTTTTGTCAATTTGAACCCTCTCTATCTTTTAGCGGGCTACTATATATTTGGGTTTGTCTGAAAACATCCTTGAAACCATTGGCAATATCACGGTGATGGCCACAGCTGGGAGGGTGAATTTCCCCATTTTCAGACATACCCAAATATCATGTTGCTGGTTAACATCCCCATAAGTCCAGAAAATTACACTTCAAATGGAGATATTCCCAATATGGAGGTTTCCTAAAATGGGGGTACCCCCAAATCATTCATTTTAATAGGATTTCCATTATAAACCATCCATTTTGGGGTACCCCCATTTATGGAAACCTCCATATATACTCGTTAAATCCCAGATATCCCATGTCTGTTCCAACAATCACTTGATAGACGCGGGGATAGCGGCTTCTCATCCACAGCATCGGGAGCAATTTCCATCCTGGCACAATCAGATCATTTCAGTCTATCCGGTACTGTATGGATCTATATAACAATGTACATGTACAATAATAGTTTCTACTGTATGTAGTATATGGATATATAATTATATATTTATTTACTTACATATACATGGAGTGGGATACTGCCTATATATCTATGTTCCTTAACGATAATAAACAAAAAACATGTATATCAAGGTCTAAAATAATATTCTGAAAGATATTGAAATATGTAATATTATGTAATACTCTAGGTACATACATCAAATCATATCATATCACATCACATTACATCACATCACATCACCTTACATTACATACATAGTATACATATACACTATATACACCAATATACATAGACGCAATTTTCCGGCCAGTGACCAATTTAGAACCTCGGTTTCAAAGGACGATGGAACCGCCCAGAGTTGTGGTATTTCTCCATCTTTCGGGCTGCCTCAAAGCACATGATCCACGTCTGAGGGAATGAGCATCTCGCTATACAACCTATTTCGGTACACAATTTGCTGTGAATTGACCGCTACCCCTGGCTATTTCACGTAGCGAACTGCAACATCACCATGTATCGAAGGAAGTCTAGAAATCAAACTTCCGACAATATGGGCAGATGGAAAAGCCAAGATGGGACGAGCAACAGAAGAGAGAAGCTCAGAAAGTAGAAAGTCAGAAGAGAGAAGATCAGACAGGAGAAGGTAAGAAGAGAGAAGGTGCAGGCGCAAGAAAATGTAGGAACAGGTGCGAGAAAAGGTAGGGAAAGTCGCGAAACACTCTGTTTTCCAATGTTTTGTGGCTCCGGAGAATCGAAAAGTAGGCTCGTTAAAGGGGCGGGTGCGGAGCCATCTGGGTAGATGAGAGATCAAAAATTGCACGCCGTTGTGGTGCAAAGAACATATTGAAGTAAAAAGGTACAAAGCACCTCAGCTTCGGAGCGCTTTTGGAAGTTGCGATGTCCAAAACCTGCACGCCGTTGTGGCGCGAAGCACATTTCCAAGTCAAAAGCGTTAAAAACTGACGGGTTCGGCAAAGTGAAGTGAAGCACGTTACACAGTTACACATGCTTAAACATAACTCCTAGAGACCTGACAGGCAGACAACTGCTGCAAGGAGAAGGACATCGCCACTTGCAGCCAAGCGTATTTCAGCCACGGCAACAACAAAGCGACAACCAGAGCCTGCCCAGCGCAGTAAGTGCCACGCCTGCCACACAAAAGTAAGGCGCATGTCACCAGGTGCCACGCCTGCCACACAAAAGAGGCGCAGTGCCACGGCGACCAAGGGCCAAGTCCGCCACCAGAGCCAGCCCAGTGCCGTAAGTTCCACTCCTGCCACGCAAAAGGACGGCAAATGTCACCAAAGGCCACGTCTATATCACCAAGTGCCACACCTACCACACAAAAGCAACACGGATGGAGGAGGCGAGTAGTTGTGCGTGGAAGAGTTGTGTGTGAGGAAGTTGTGTGTGGATTGTGTGTGTGTGTGAGGAAGTTGTGTGCGGAGAAAGAGTTGTGTGTGTGTGTGTGAGGAAGTTGTGTGTGGAAGAGTTGTGTGTGAGAGAGTTGTGTGTGAGAGAGTTGTGTGTGGAAGAGTTGTGTGTGAGCAAGTTGTGTGTGGAGGAAGAGGTGTGTGAGAGAGTTGTGCGTGTGAGCAAGTTGTGAAGTGGAGGAGGGGGCGGGAGGAGGCGGCGGAGCACCGGCGAGGGATACCAAACAAAAAAACAAGAACTCCACATATCCCCACACAATGAGGTGGGGAAAAAATGGGACAAACCACCTATTAACTGGTGCAGGATTTCTTCCATCCACAGTAGGATTGAACCTTCATCAACTCTCCAACTCCTGGGGACCGAAAATCCACCGAAACCTCTCCTCCCGGTCTCGAAGTTGAAGATCTGCGGAGGTCCTCGACCTTGCAAACCGGGCTACGCCAGGACAACAAAAATCCCAGGAATTGTCAGTGATTAGAATAGATACCCTGGGGTAAACTAACATACATGTAGAGAATGGAAAAAAATGGGTCATTTGTAGAGGATTGCCTATACAAAATGGTGAGTGTCTACATCTACAATGTTAGTTTACAAGGGGGTAATAATATGTTAGAACATCCGGTAGAAATTCGGTAGAAATGAATTCAGAACCAACATCGAAGAAGGTGACATACACCAATGAACAATTTGGATAACCCTTGGCCAATAAGCATGAGGAGTTCCCTGAAATGACTTGCAGTAGGGGCCTGCTTGGGGTCCGAAAGAAGATAAAATAGCAGTCATCACTATCAAATAAGTAGGGGTTCCATTCTTGGTAGACCCTGATATTGTGCCATTTGGCTAGTGGGTTCATTTATATGTCCGATTTTCCGCCCCTATGGGATGACATCAAGTAATTTGAACATACTGAGTCATACTGTTGGGATTCAGAGCCGCAGACTGGGCCAACAAGGTCACCACTGGATCGACATCGCCCAGTGACTTTGGCTCAGTCGGACGAAGCGACTCCGAAGCAACGACAAGGCGGTCTCCACCTGGGTGACGTGGTGATTGATTTGATGCTTTCAACTTTCAACGGTTGGAAAGTCCTTCCTGCATCGACATGAACAGGAATGGAGATTTGTATAAATTTGTATGTTCAGTATAATACAGTATCATAAAGATCATAAAGTGAACACATATGAACACGGTTCATTTTTGGGATGTGTATTATTGACATCATTTCGGGCTCATTTGGTACGAGTACTTGTATTGACAGTGGAGGATTTCTGCAACGCAACGGGCCAGAACTGGGGTCGTCTCAAGCAAAAGAAACAGTGAGCCATCTTAAGGCTTAGGGTCACATGTGTTGACAGATACACTACATACGTACATATCATATATATATATATAATCATGGTTAATCGTATATACCTCACATTGTATATATATATATATATATATGTGTATAAACACATACACTCATGCACATGCATTACACTCATAATACATATGTGCAATGAAATTGTGAAACAAGACCGGCCAGTCTCAAACGTGAATGGCGATGCCAACGCCGAGAACGGTACACTTTCCAACATCACTTTGCCCAATTGACCTGGTCACGCCATGGTTTCGAGCCAAAGTTGATTGGTCGTTCTTGAATTGGTCAATGTGATAGGTTTCCGCTTTTTTGGTGGGCCTAAAATCATGTAGCAATTTTTCGCACACAGCAGAGTAGATCTGTGATTGCAAATTCATGCCGGCAACGTTTCCACGCAAGCTCCATCCCTTTGAACACCAACAGTGTGGTTCCTGATTCACAAAGACCTCGCGGGTTGCTGCTTTCAACCCATAAACAACAAAATATGTTCAAATATGGGCAGCGAGGTTTATCAACAGAGATGACAGAACCATCTCTGGACCCCACCAGGTCCTCCCAACGATTTCAGGCTCTTCCCGCCCTTCCCGCCTGTGACGGTCAACTTGCCGCTCCCAACCTCGGCGAAGAGCAGTGGTTTCGGTGGTTTCAAACTCAAAAAACTTGAAAGTCCCTGGGATGGTTTTTGATTTGAACTGTCAGCCATTTTTGGACGGGTTCTCACGAGTGGTTGACAGCGGGATCTTTTCCAGAATGGACAACGATTGGTCCAGCAAAACAGGTACCTTATACCCTCTGGTGGTCAAACGTGGCAATGAGAAATCCTCCATAATTTCTAGGAGGATTTTCCCCTTAAAACATCATTTAGAGAGGATTGTCTGGTAATCGGTAAGGTCTTGATCACAGGCTATTCACATCTGCAATCCTCTGGAAAATTGATTGGGTCAAATCATTGACGCCAAAATCACCTATCCATCTGTAGCTCGCAGGGCCCTGCACATGTTGACCCATGCTGAAACATGACTAAACTTCGATACCCAAGGAATTCTGAGCAAGACTGTATCTTCTTGACGTCAAAAAGAGCTTTTAAGCTTCACCAAGTGGTTTAATCCAGTTGTATATTGGTTGTTGACAATCCCCACATTTGTTGAAAACAAATGGTAAACTCATTAAATTCAATTCCCATGTTTGACGGTGAAATCCATGGTATGTCCCCATGTTTGCCGATGAAGGCATCATTTGTGTTGCCTCAATTTCCCCATGTTGCGCGTAGTGAAGTCCCCATTTCTTGCCGGAAATCATGTCAAATCCCCATCGGACGACGTTTCTGATTTTCTGATTCTGCGCGCGGAGGAATCCCTCAAAAAATTCTAGCTGGTGGTTGCAATCCCCGTGAAAACCACTATGTAGTCAATTGAAAATTAAAAATAGTAATTCAAACCACCAAGCAGCATGGAACTTTAAAAAATGAATGGCTCGGCTTGACAATCACGTGGTTGGGAAACTAAATTGTTTAACAAGCAGTGTTCAAAACCCTGTGTCCTACTTTTATACTGGTTCATTCAGAACGGGATTCCCCGTTCATGGATTGTGATAGGAATCAATATATTGGACAATATTTGCATTAGTATATCCCCAACTACATATGGATTATTAGAAAACCCCTGTTGATCACCCTCTGGTTCAGTAACATAATTATGAAAAATCAATAAAAAATCACCATTTTAATGGGTAAATCAACGAACTCAATGGCCATGTTCCATAGCTATGTTAGTTTACCAGAAATCCCCATGAAATCCCATTAAAGTCCCTTAGATCCCCATGAAAATCCATATTTGGACTATAAAACCCCTGCTGATTCGAATGCCTGAACCAATCATCAACCGACAGGGCTGTCTTGCCGTGGCACGATCTTAGTGGCCTCGATAAAGAGAAGTTGACCCCCCACGGAGGAAACACTGAGGCCCATCGCAACGCCTTAGGGTAGCGACAAAGGGCCGGGACAGGGGTTGTCATCCAAAAACCATGGGGGATTTTAATGGGATTTAGATGGGATCGAACGAGGACAAAATTAGGGGAATTTGACCAACAATGGCGATTTCATGGGAATAATCCCATCGCCCTCTCATATTAACATATTATTAACCATCCCCTTTGTATGGTCCCAAGTATTTAAGTATATGGTTTCATGCCCTACTAAACCATGGTTTCTGGGGGTTGTCTAATGTTAGGGGATGGGCCGGGATGTGATTAAACAGGGATTCCAACTCATATATGTAGTTATATGTAGTTATATGTATATAGTTATATAGTATAACATAGTATAACTATCCATGATGAATCATGCACAATGATCCGAGACAAGCCTGTATAACCTGAAGTAACATTAACCATACAGCGGTATGTTATTTTTTACATCCCCAACTGAGATAGATCGTGACAAGCGCCCATGCCAAGCATTAGACAGTGTCACAGTGTCAGTATAAATTGGCTCCATATCAATTAGACCACCTGGTATACCCCTGAATAACCGTCAACCAACAGTAGTTTTGGTCAGACCTCAACAAGAGTTGCAATCGCAACACACCGGTTGCTTCGTCTGTTGCTTAGTCTAAAAGCCCAGTTGTTTAGGCAGGGGGAGCTACCCTGAAAGGGTAAACCTAAAATGGAACCCTGAAATGACACAACCCAGCATTTGTGAATAAGCAAGAATATGGCCGCACAATCTTAGACATTCCCAAAAATAGCTGATGTTTAGCGTGTCATGTTGTCATACAAAATAAGTACAGGTTCTCCCTTTTGTGATCAAAGACTGACACATTTAATCATTAACCCATCCCTTCAGTAAGGTTTCCCCAGATGGCAACGTCAACCGTTACTCCATCCCGAAAAAAGAGACCCCATGATACATTCAAATCTAATCAAGTTTATCAATAATGCCAATGGGTTTTTCATGCATTTGTCGGTCTGGAAACTCCAGGACCTCAACACAATCACCAAAAATAGTCATCATGAGGCCAACCAAATTCATCCACCCTGTCCTCTTCAGCAGCCCCAAAACGTATACATGTATACCCTCTGGTAAACTCACATAGCTATCAAAAATGGCCATTGATGGTTGATTTACCTATTGAAAATGGTGATTTTCCATAGTTATGTAACAGTTTACCAGAGGGTATCTCGAAACGGTACCGTTAAAGCCATCGCTCCGTAGCTGTTTTCGATCTGATCTGCGTCGTCCTCTGCATGACGTTTGTCAATGCAGTCCGATTTTGGAGCGCTGGGATGAACCCCTGATTCGTGGTCCCCCACGAGCTGTTCGTGGCGGTTGTTTTTTTGAAGGGCTGTGAACATAAATGGCAAAATCCGTGTTAGAATTTGTTCTTCTTGTCAGACTTTCAGTATAGCCACATGATCTTGCATTCAATCGCTAGGATCTTTTGCAGTTTTTTGGTTCATCCCAGTGTGGAATTCATGCATGATGAAATTCCATCAGAGCTTTTGACCCAGGGTGAAGCCTGGGTGACTTCGAACACCATCTTAGCGGTTGGAGCGGTTGGAACGGTTTGACCGTTGCGAGGAGAGTGAGAGGCAGGAGGACGGACGGCTGGAGACCGGAGCCACCAAGAAATCCCTGAGTTGTTGGAAGGTGATCTGACCACTTCTGACGAAGGCATCAATCTGGGAGGACGACCTGGCACTGGGCACACGACATTGGCATCTTCCCAAAAGGTAAGAATCAACATACCGCAACGCGAATGATAGCGATAAAATGTCTGACCATCTACACATACAATGGAGATCTGGATCTTAAGACATAGATATGAATCTTATTAAAGCAATGATAAACCTGATGAACCACCCATATAAACTGATATAAATTGAATGTTTATACCACCCACTTATGGAAAATGTTGGGATGGTTTACCATGGTTTTACTCGCATTATACACAACCACTGGTAGTACAGTCCCGCCGGCCCTCACGCCTTCCGCCCAGATCGGTGGCTGCCCGCACGCTGTCCAGGAACTTTTCAGCTTCGGCGGGGGTCAAGTAGCCCTTGCCATCGGTGTCATAGCCTTGGGGACGTTACCAAGTGACGCGGGAGCGAGAAATCTTCAGTGCTTACACTGCTTTACATTTTTGTTTAACCTGGAAGCCGAATGATCCTTATTTTGGAGCTCTTGACCCATAAAAATGGAGGAATCACCAAATATAGAAGTCATTTGGGTTCCATGTACTGTACATATACGCCTAAATTTACATAGGACTAGTTGACTTAGATGGGATTACAAATCCATATTTCATCCATAGTTTGTAACTGGCTGAATCCAACCATATAGAGGAATACATATAGAGGAGCTACAGACACTTACATACTCATTGGGATACACATCCAAGTAGAGAGAAGTGATGGACTGAACACGCAAACAAAAGCGTCTGGCTATAGTGCGAGTTTAACCAACTATGTACATTGGGTTACAAAAATGCGTATGTATATATATATATATACAATACATATGTATATGTATGCCATACGTAGATATATGTAAATATACATAAAGTATGCCCCAATAACCAGCATACCTGGGGTCTTATCATATTGGAAAATTGCAATGCTGGGGGATATGCACCAAAAAACCATCCCGGATGGTCTTTCAGAATATTATGCCAGGATTGTCTGGGTTCATGGGCTTTGAAACGAAAACACCAACATGGTTTTCCGGAGTGTTTGAAACTCACAACAGTTGGGTCAACCATTCTTTTTGTGGTCAGAAGTTCGGGGCTGCTATTCCTGACTTGGGACCCCTGGGCTTAGAATTTCTCATACAGATCGGTCTTTGGTATTGAAACCGTTCATCTGGAGATAAGTGCCATTTGGACTGGCTATATCTGGCTATGCTAATCATGCATACCTTCCGGTAATCAAACATGGCAACAGGAAATCCCCTAAATATGCGGAGGTTTTTTGGGGGGAAAATCATCTATCAATGGTGGCTTTTCCAGCCATGCTTGATTGCCGCTCCCAGCCACTGGAGAAGAGCACATGCAGTTCGTCTTCCAACGCATCTTGGTAGAGTAGAAGGGCACCACTGGAGAACTCGCTGAAGGACAAGAATCCGTCCTGATGCTGTTGGGGCCCCAACAAGCGATCTTTGGCCAGTGAAACGAACATCATTGCATAAACTATATATCAATATATATATATATATATATAATTTTTTTATATATTAAACTATTGTGCTGGAGTTCCAGACTCTGCCCCATTTTGGGCTCTAGCCATAGCCATTTCAGCTGCACGGTTCTCATCCTCCCTGGCTGGAGGCGATCTGAATTTTTCATTCTTCCAAGGCAAACTGGTAAACTAACATAGCTATTGAAAATGGCCATTTATAGTGGATTTTCCCATGAAAAATGGTGATTTTCCATAGCTATGTTAGTTTACCAGAGGGTAACATGTTTGTTGGGCTAGATGCATCTCAACTTTTCTGGCTTCCTAACAGCTTCTGACTCTTCTGACTGGTACTGTGACAATCCAAACAAAGGATGCTTAGCAGCTACATTATAACCCACAACTGCGTCCAGAATTCTCTACATATAGTACTTATATTCTACTGTATATGCATGTATATGCTATGAAATATTGTGTGATATTGTAAGGATATCAACAGCTCCTAACCATTTCAATCAGAATGATTGGATCCCATCCCCATCCCCATCCATCCGTCCTTGTCAACATCTAAAGCCTGAAAGGTCTTCGCAAGGTCGTCATGCTGAATGCCCACCCGATCGAAGTATGCTTTCAGCTCATCCAACGTGATGGTCCCGGTATGATCTGCATCCACCTGCGCAGCAATGGGCGAAGTAGACGACGAGTTGTTTGTTGCGATGAAATATCGATGGAAAATGAGGGGAATGAGGTCCAAGGATAATGGGGAAAAATGTTTGGAGTCGGTTTGGTATACATTTTGCATTCCCTTCATCATTTACGCAATGGTTCTTCAACGGGAACTTGAACTAATGGTTTCAATGAACCGGCCCCGGTTCGGCGACCACCCAAATGATGGTTAAGATTTGCCCTTGAAAACGTGGTTCTTGGTGATTGATAAATGTGAATAAACCATGGAATAAACCTTTAATAAACCACCATTCTGGGGGAGGCTTCATCTTCGGGGGCAGGCTGATCTCTCCTAAAAAATGCACCTCCGAGAACATGCGAATGATCTCGCCCGCGCGTTCGAAGGGCATCCTCGAGGCAATTTCCAAGAGAAGCCCTTGGCGCGCGCGGTGCAGTTTGTGCGCGTTGAGAAAATTTGTAAACTTCTCAGGGGGCACCACTTTGAGCCTCGGCAGCGCTGATCGGGATTGGATAGTGGAGGAAACACCGGTTTTAGGCTCCAAACCAAAGCCTTTTCAAAGCCCAAGTACAAAAAAGGGAAATGGTCGTCATTAGAGATTTCCAATCAAGATGATCTTATCAAGCGGTGATGTTTATCCAAAAGAAACATGGAGCAGCACGGTCAAGATGAAACTCCCAAAACCGGTGTTTCATCCGTGATGCTCATGAGCTGCTGTCAAGAAGTATTCGAAGTCCAGAACTTCCATCATTGAAGGACGATCTGCTTCTTTATACTGAAGCATCGCTCTGCCTGTCATGGCTGGGAAAAAAGTTGAGCCCCGGCAACACACTTGGTTATCGTCGTATACTATGTATAAGATTGACTTTGTACTATAGTGATCTATAGTGATCTATAGACTCGAGTGAACAGTGTTGGTTTCAGATTGTGCAAGTCTGTGTATATACTGCTGGACCAGTTGCATGGTGGCTTGAATTCCCTGTGAAAACTCTGAAAGTCATTGGGTTTTCATCATCAAAATGTTTTAAGCAATAGAACACTGAAAGTATTTGAAAACAACCTTCAGTTTTAAGATTGACGGCACTCCCATCATTACCCATAATTTATAGTTGGTGCTCGAAATGCTCCAATTTCTGGTGCCAGTAATTTCGTCCAATGTTCGCGTTCCAAGTGGCACAATGTTTTGCTTTCTGCGCACGTCTTCATCTCCTCCCACTTTGGACCGCGCTTGTGCAATCGGGTCCATGCAGACGGCTGGACGGTGGTGGCCATAAATGGCAAAGCACCGGTGCACAGCTCGAACCTAGGAGCCGTGGGATGATATCACAATTAGAAATGAGGGTTAGGAGATGTTTGTGGCCATTTCCATGGCCATTCCTATGGCCATTTTATCCCATGTTATCCCATGGTGCATTATTACTAGAGATGTTTTCAGCGCCAAATCGACTGATATTCGATATCTGATCATGGCCACATAGAACGTCGCAAGAAATCACCAGGTGTTTCCCGACTTCTGGTGGTAAAAGGAAAATTGCTAACTCCGCTGCCATCTCCGATTGAAATCATCAGCGAGTCGCATGATACATCCCAAGGACCACACGTCGCACTTGGGTCCAAAGTTGCCTAACCACACCTCAGGGGTTCAACTACAACCAGCCTGTTGAAACAAGGCACATCAAGAATCCAATTGTTACACGATAGCTGTTGTTTCTTTTGGAGATTGACATGTATGAAAGACCTGCAGCAAATCCCTGTTCAATCAGAGCTTTGCAACATTGTCCATGCCTGTTTTACGGTCCGTGAGTGGGTTTACGCCCACAATGGCCATAATTCCAAGAAAACCAGCTTCCAAACCCATTTTGTTGTGATCGAATTTCCACTTTTGGTAGCTTCCCCCGCAAGTGGGAGGGCGAATGGTGCTGAGCTCAAGTTAACTCCATATGTTTGCTAGGTTTTCCCCCAAGGATAGTGCGTAGCTCATGTTCACTCCACATCTTTGCTATTGAAATCACTTCAACTCCCCATCTTCCCCGCAACGCTTCGCGAAGTCTTGCCACACGGGCCCCCCGCCTCCGGTGCCATGGTGGTGGGTGTGCCACCAATAAAGCGCCCCGCAGGATCCGCCACGCTAAACATCTCTGCAACGCCTAGGTCGATGACCACGGCATGAGGCTTCTCCCACTTGTCCTGAGGGCAAAAACAGGAGCTATGCATGGTGCATATGCATAAACCCTATAGCTGGAATGTAACCATTAATGGGGTAACAACTTTGTTTTGGAACATAGTGGGATATTCTTATGTATATATATTTATATATGACCATGGGCTACTTTACCAACAATCATAAGGATATGGCAGGGATATAATTGGAACATAATGGGATATTCTAGCAAAATCTTACGGGTTGTTGTGTATTCATTTAAAAAATAGACTGAAGACAATGGGAATATGACCATCAATTCCATCAATAGGGCCCAACATGGCCCAAGCAACTTTGTTGGAACCCAATGGGATGCGCTAGCAAAATCTTATAGCTTGTTGTGTGGAAAAGAATAAAAACCCTGGCTGAAAGTTGACCCCTGTGTTGATCATTGGGGGAATATCATTCTAAATTGCAGATGATCATCATTTGGGGAGCTCACCACCCAATAATGGGGTTGGGATTAGATTTGTAGAATGTGTGTGTCTGTATGTGTGCATGCATTTATGTATTGGCTAATGGCTGGGTGATCCGCAAGATTCACATCCCATAAATTTAGCATCGAACTCATATTGATGGCCAAATTCACTGGGACAATAATTTTCCACCCCCTTGCGTGTCCATGTGAAAGTCACGGTGTGCAGGATCCACTCTAGTTTATGTGAAATTTACAAAAAACGGGTGGAAACAAGTAGACAAAATTGACCATCATTTAGGAATCCGGGGGGGGGGGGTATCTCTTTTTCATATAATCCACCAGCAAGTAAGAAAAGGACACCAATAGTATGTATGCACTGCTAGTAAATAGTCATATCATTTTATCTCATCCATAAGACTATTTGAAGGAAAGCATTGAATAATGGCTACAGTATGTAAACTTAGACACTCCCCTTTGAGACATGTTCATCTCTAACCGAATACAAAAGGTTTTTGTCACGAATCGCCACTACAAAAAATAACAAACAACTCAGTTCTTCGGTTTTTGCAGAATTGCTCACCATCCATGCGAAGCATGGAGTCGAATCGCAGTGATGCAGGGAAGTCCCTAGAATTGGTGGGTGGTTGGGTCCATATTTTCTGCTAACTTGTGGATGATCTTCCAATATCTTCCATGTTCAAAATTCAAAAGTGGCTGTTTTTTGTGAGGCGAAACATGGTGAAACTGTGAATATCATGGGCATAGCAACCCCAGCAATGGGTAGGAGATGAGGAACCCTCAACAAGTCATGGCCGGTAATCCTCGGTGACCCCAGTTTTGGGCATCGGCCTGCCGGCAAGGCACAGGCTTCTCCAAAAGCATAATGTTCTCATCTTTCCTAAGTTGCGAAGCACTTGCAGCCAAGGCAAAAAAGAAGGACTTCATACTTAGTATATATACTATGTCCACTGGGCAAGAGCAGGATTCTATATGTTGCCTGACATCATTGGAGAAGGGATGAACATGCTCGCGAAAAATTGCCATAAGGTCGCCGTGACCTGAACGCATCACACCAGATAGCTTGGTCATCGAGATTCAAAGAGGATGACCATCTTGGGATAATCCAATCGGAACAGTACCGGAACCACACCTTCCTTCACCCTGGAAAAAAAAAAAAGTGTGGTATCCACAAACGCTTAAGACCACATCAAAATTCAACTGCCGAGCTTCAAATCTTTGTGGATGAGCCGCAGATTGTGACAATATGCCAAGCCACCGGCAGTTTGTTGGATGACCTCTCTAATCCAGGCCTCTTTCAGACCTCGCTCATCCTTCTTGTTCAGCTGCACGATGACGTCCTTTAAGGACCCGCCTTTCAAATAATCAAGGACCAAGTAGACACCTTAGGGTCATCTGAACTTTGGAGCTTTGCAGGGTAAAAAGGTGATGGAGGCTGTTTATGAAGTTTACACTGTTTGTACCCTGCAAGGCTTAGGTATGGTGGCACATCAAAACAACAATTCTTCAGTCCACTAGATAGATGCAACCCAAGTTTCATTGGAATATCAATGGTTACAATTGGGACAACTGATTAAAATATCGTAAAATAAGAATGGTCAAGCTGTACATGGCTGACATGCAACCTGAGTTTATGGCTGGCAGAACGCGCCAAAAATATGTGGTGACACCCCAACATGGGATGAAGGGACGACTGAATGTTGACCTGTACCAATGTTGTGACCGCAAACTTGATGACAACCTTCAGAAGGTCACTTTGTTGGACCATAAGACCATGGGATCTTGGACAAAGCATCTTGAGTTCGCACTTGAACATCAGGACCCTCACAACTACTCACACATCCGGCATGTCTGTTTTCAGCAAATTCGGATGCAACTGCGTTGATTTCAAATCCCCAACTGTGCCACGAACGCACTGCAGGCTTTGCATTGCAGAGGGACGATTGCCATCTTCATACCACTCAAAAAGCCGCACCATGTGTGGGTGATCAATTTGCCTCCCAGGGATCTCTTTTCTACGAGGGGATGGCTATAGTGGCTGTTTTGGTACCTTGGGATGATATCCAACCTGCCCATGAAAAATGTGTGTTTTTTTGTGCAAGAAGCCGGTTTGGACCCCAAGAATTTTCTTGAAGGTATCTGATTCCTGGTAGAGCCACCCATCCAAAAAATTATGCTATAAAGACTGTGAAATTCAATTGAAATCACCACTCACTCAGGATGGAAGAAACCAAATCGTGGAGAACATTTTCAGCCACCAATACCATTTTGTTTATCCATGTCTTTGCCAAATACCTAAACTTTTTCAACGGCCAAATCTTCCCTCAAACCAAGTATAGATTTAGCAGTTGACATTTAAGACATCTTTTCAGAGTGTGGGTCAAGATTCTGGGTATGCCATATAGATTATGACAATGGCAAGCTCTGCCACGAAACATTTTTAGGGGCTGAAATCTGCGGTATGTTGACTCAGAGCCAAGTGCTATTGATTCATTACTGACCACCCATTTGACTGGTTTCAGACCCAAAACAGGACCAAGGCTGTGGGTCCCACACCGTAGCCCACTTCTGGGACATCTCTTCACAGACTCATGATCAAGTATATGACTATATGGACGTTTCCTAAGTCACGGGGGTGCCCCGCAAATCATCCAGTCATATCCAGTCATTAGACCATTTTAGTATTAAAACTTCATGGTGACTTGGGGGTCCCCCATTTTAAGAAACCCCTATATCTACTGTATCTGGCAATTCTCCGACAATGCATGATTTTTGTATTTTTTTGTCCATGTGCAGGGATGAGAAAAAAATATATCGTTTACATTTTGAATCTTGTGGAAATCCTGTGAAAATCACCGCCATGACAGGAGGGAGCCTCATGATCAAGATCTCTTGTTCAATCTCATCCAGTGGCAATGCCGTACGGCTCTTCTTCACCTAGGTCGCCCGCAGATTTGCCCTGAGAAAGGCATGAAAGACCCAAGGCACATCATATGGGCAAACCATACGTTGTGGTAAACCCAGTTTGAATGCAAAATAATATATCAAAATCAACTAATTTAGGTGTTCTTTTCAGGTCTATCTGATTATGTTTTAAAGATACATATGTTTTATATATTATATATATATATATATTTATACAGTATATACATCATATAAAAAATCCAGGCGTGGTTTCTGCTTTGTATCAGCCCCGCCATCGACCCTCACTGCTTCGCTCGCCGCCGTGCGACCGCTTTGATCACCCTCTCCTCGTGCGTTTTGATGTTCACCGCTTGATAAGCAGTGCCAAAGGAACCGGTGCCCAGTTGCTTCTCTCTCCGATACACATCCCAAACATCTTGCTGGCCTGAAAACTGGATGACGGAAACTGACGCACTCCCGGAAACTGAAAACACGGTTTTCCTGTTAAGAGTCTTGGAACCACCGTGGTTCCTTGATGGCCTGTCAAAACATGGTGGTCTTGGATCTACATCGCTGTGGGTTGCTACGGCTGGAGTGGTTGAGAAAAGCCATTCATCTAACTGGGGATACCTGGTTGTAAGAGGAATACACCAGTTAGCTTATATCTGGATATATATTATACATATAACTGGGATATGCCACATATAACTCGTGTCAAAATATGCTCGTGACCCAGTCACTGTGTGCCGGTTGGCACCCCAAGTGGACTGCTGGAATCAGCCTAAACCCAGGTTTGAGGACCCAACGACTTGACCCATACGGAATGAATTTCCATGATATTCCAAGAACGACTTAAGGATTTCGGAGATTTCCATTGTATTCCACACCATTCCGTGATATTTCCATGGATTTCATACATCTTTGACTTTGCTTGGTGTTATTAGTCTTTTATCCCCACATGAAAAACAGTATAACAATATATTCCAATGGCATCCGAAATTGCAGTCCCATGACCACATGGTATCACCCTTGTCACCCCCTTCCCACCACCTTCCCAGCACCGTTCCCAGGCTCGGCCTTTGGTCAGGAAGAATTCGCGTCCCAGGACCGATCCCCGGTCGAAAGCACTACGACGCAACTGTGACACCAACAACCTCCCCGC
Organism: Symbiodinium sp. clade C Y103; assembly: GCA_003297045.1. Lineage (NCBI taxonomy): Eukaryota > Dinophyceae > Suessiales > Symbiodiniaceae > Cladocopium > Cladocopium sp. clade C. The sequence goes on along the minus strand of BGPT01001261.1, from coordinate 105,066 downwards.
GGAACCGCGAAAAACTGGATAGGGTAGATCCAATATCACAGATACCATCATGGGGCCAATTTTGGGTAAATGTTTTAATGATGTTAAATGTCAGTATATACAATACAGAAGACAGAATTTCTGTATGTATATAAATATATATATATATATAATTATATATATATATATGTGTATGTATCAGATTATATCAGTGTGTAGAGCATAGGGTGTTTGATGAATATGGAAATATGGCCTAGATTTGATTTGGATTGAAAATCCATCGAGTACGTTGTGGTTCCAATCAACTTTCATTTGCCAAAGACCCAAGGCCCAGGGGCAAATGAAGAAGCGACTGCTGGGAATGATGCATTTTTTCTGCCACAACAATAACGCAACAACAAAAAGAATGATAATCAGAATGCAGGACAGGGCACTCAAAGAAATCTTTTCCATCAAGAGTTTTCTTTCCGCTGGTGTCAAAGCGCTTCATCAACGATTCCACCATGTCTCGATTTGGTTGTGGTAAATCCTGGCGAGCCGTCGTCTGGGGTTGAGAAACCTGTCACACGCTTCCTACCCCGTAGCGGCTGAGAAAAATGAACAAGACTTTGCCAGGGGTCGAGGGGCCACTATAGTGTCCTGGTAGCATCCGAATCAAAGCTTATCCAGATGGGTTTGTCTGAAAATCGGGTACCCCAAAATGAAATTGATTATAATCATGTTCCCTATCAAATGCCTATTTATTGGTATCCCCTATTTTCAGACAAACCAAAATGTCTTGAAGAACAGCCACTTGACGGGTCTGCTCACCATAAGAGCCATCTTGTTCATGGCACTTCTGTACTTGCACTTGGTCAACTGCGACCAGTTTCCAAGTTTCCAAAAAGAGGCAACGGGGTACATTTTCCTGGAAGTACCATTAATGTAAATCTGCCATTTACAGATGATTTTTCACTTATAAACCTCCAGTTAGTTCGGGGATTTTCCAGCCAGCCACGTTTGATTACCGGAGGATAGGGCGAGCGTCCATATCATTGTGCAACTGTTCAAGCAGTTTGTGCACTTCGTCGAAGTCCAACTGTCCGCTTCCATCCACATCACCTCGCCATTTTTCAGTTGACTTCTCCAGTCTTTGGACATCTCAAGCATTACCCTCTGGCAAACTAACATAGCCATTGAAAATGGCCATTGAAATAGTGAATTTTCCCACTCAAAAATTGTGATTTTTTATAGTTATGTTAGTTTACCAGAGGGTATTCATCATACCAAACAAAATCTGGTTGAGCTGGACCAACAATATAACAGTAGATAGACTGGACTAGATGCATGAATGTTGCTCTCAAGTTAGATTAGATGATTAGATTAGATTCGATGGATACGGTCTCATCACAAATTCTAAGTTTTAGGACAAGTCCAAAACTGGTTTATGCCCAAACCCATCGATCGCCAGTGTTTTGGGACATCCCCATGTCAAAGTGTTTTGCTTTTTGTGAACATGGATTGATGAACAACCTCCAAATCTAGATTCATCCGACAAACTCGACTATGGCACAAGTAAATTATACACATGTATTATACATAGTTCATTGAAACTCATTCCATGGTCAAGTTAGTTAGATTAACATCCAGTCCGGCAACTTTTCTTGAAGATGTCCGCCGCGATCTTTTTCAGATCGGGTTCGCTTAGGAGTTCCAAGCACTTTCGCCGCATATCTCCTGGGCGGTCAAGAGTCTGGTGCGGCATGGGACGGGAAGCAATTTATCGAATATATCTTTTGATATCTGTTCTAATCCTATCTATACATAGATAAAATCTAATTGATTCAATACATCAAAATACATCAAAATACTTGATGAAGCTCATCTGAATCGCTATTCATCTCATTTAGACGTCTACAAGAATCAAAGAAATGTATTGCTACGATGCTTGAGCCCTTCGCAACTGTGGAGTCCAGATCAGGAACGGGAAAATTGGCTATCCGGATATGCACCCACGCAATAAATGTGATTGATTGAGCAGCTAGTGATTGTGAAATCCAGTGATAGACAATGCCCTCTGGTAATCAAACCTGGCAATTGGAAATCCCCCTTTATTGATGATTTACCATTGACAGGGGAGTTACCTTTGCCATATTTGACTACAGAAGGGTATACACCGAAGTTTAGCACTCTTGATGTTTCCCTAGAAAGGCATTATCCCTTTGTCATCGTGCTTACGCCAGCAGCATTCCGCAAACCCTATCATGCCACTACACTCTCTTAACGGTGCTAGGGATTTCTCGCAGGATTCCCATAATGATGAAGATCCCCCGGTGTTCACAGAAACAGGCTGACATGCCCAGCACAGTAATTCCAGGTCTAAAATAACTCATCATAATTCAATATAACTAAAATCAATAGAATTCATCTGCAATGAATTTCCCCAAATTTTTGGGGACCCGATTCAATTCCCATCGATGACTGGATCGTTTCTCTAGGGCTCGAAGGACGATGCACCTCATTAGATTTGACATGCCAGGTGCAAAGGACCGAAATAGAAGCGCCTGAAAAAACAGAAAAAGAACGGAACTTTGCTGCAGAGTTTCTTGACTGAAAGGTCTTCAACTGCAAGGAATGCCTTCGATCACTGGGTGATGGCAAGGCAGCTTCAGTTGTCAGGCTTGCAGTCAAGGTTTTGCCCGCTATCTGAAGGCTGCCATTGCGAATGCCAGACATTGACATTGACTTCGTCAATGTGTTGAGCGTGTTGAGCGTATTCACTGGTGGGGGCGGACATCTCAATGTAGCCGCTTGCCTCAATGTTAAGGAAGCATTTGGCTCTGCCCGGATAGAAGAAGGCGCGTTGACAAAGAGTTGGGCTCGGGGCTTTGCCAAGCCAAAATTCTTGCTGTAGGTGGTCATAAAACCTCAGCCGACCGGGGCTCGAATCAGAAGGTCCTGTCACAAAGTCAGCAAATCAAGGTCAAAACTTAACAATATCAAAGCAGTTTGATCTGGCTGTACCCAAACACAAAAAATCAACAGGACCCCCATCCGTTCCATGCTCAAAACCGCCTGGCCTCCGGCCAATTGCCAGGCCACATGCCCCATGTCCCCTGTGTGCCAAGCGTCCAACACTCTTTAAATCTTAGGATCGGTGTTACTTGCCAACGGCAAATTGTTCCAAAAACTCGCCATACCCGAGCAATGTATCTCATCTTATTTGGACCCATCTTGATCTGTATCCATGTGAATCTATTGGTCATCTCCAAGAATCCCCCAATTTGCAACCCATTCTGATGGCTGGTGGCGGGAATACCAGTGGGGTGCCCCATGTCTAGACAAACCCAAATCAATCCAGATTCATCTAAGGGGGGGGTCTTTTTTCAGTGGGCGGATCCACAATACCATTGGTTTCAATACTAAAATGGTTTAACTTTGAATGATTTGGCGGTATCCCCATGACTGGCTGCAAACCTTCATCTGCCAAGAAACGCTCATCCTTGGCTGGATTGTCAACTTCAATTTCCTTCTTCACCGGCGGAGTGACCGACCCCCATGGCCCACCGACGCGGTAGCCCATGACGCTCAGTGGGGCAAGCGCGGTGGGTCTGGGGAAGAGCACTTGAGCCGATTCAGCGGGACCCTGCAAGCTGTAGATGAGTGACATGAATGGTCTTTCCTGTTCATCTATGTATTTGTATATTAGGTATTTCCACATATCTTCAGATTTCCACATATCTTCAGATGTTATACACATGAGCATGAAGTGAAAAATCAGCTTGGCCGCAGCAATCAATGCGACTTTGTGCCCATACGGAGCACAAAATTGGATGTGCGTGAGTATAAATAATAATATGTACATTACACATGTGTACATGTAACACATGTACATGCATGTCGTGCATATATCTGTATTATAGATGTATGCATATTATCTTCATATATACCTACATCATAGATATACGGACATGAATTAATTATGCATGCATATATCCTATATATACATATACATGTACACGTACATACCATACATATACTATATATGTATAACCACGTATGACATGATTGCTATTTTGCCATCACATTTTGGCACAGCTCTCAGGCGCTCTTAGGCTCCGTCCAACATCGAGGCGTTCAGCGAGATTCTGAGCGCGTGCAGAATCTCACTATGGCATTGGTCAAGTTATATGGGATGAATGGGGTACTTGGAGGATCTTCCCACTTACAAACCAGGAAAATGGTGGTTTAGCTATGAAAAATTTTCGGTTGAATGGTCTATCATGGGGGATATGAATGAGATTTAACATACCTAGGGGATGCAGTTGAGGTTCGAAATAGCTAAATCATGCTGAACTAAACCCCATAAGTTGGGATATAATCCCTACAACTATCCACTTAGTTCCCTGTGGGATTCCCTACAAAAGATAAAGACAGGGTATATCAACCCCAGTAGGTTGATAAAAATTTTGATGGATAATTCCAATATAAAGTCTGTATTCACCAAGATTAATTTGATCGATTGATGAATACATTGATGACTATCCCCCTTTTTGAGATGTTTGACCATGGCACATGTGGCCCAGCCATTGTTTCAAACGTTTCAGTGGGGGAAATCTTGGATAAATGGACAACAAATATGAAAATATATGAAAATTATCCATGCCTTGAGAGTCTAGATACGGATTTTCCCAGAAATTTGGCATAATGCAGATTATGGCAAATCCTGGTCCGGAAGAAGATACAGTAATTTTTCAGCCATTTGATTCTCTTGGGGTGCCAGGTGATTTTTGGGTCAGGTTACTGGATGTCACAACTGGATGATACTGGCTGGATGGTCTGGCTTGAACGAATTGAAACCGGAGGTGTTTATGGGATATGCATGGAATATCATGGAACATGGGATATATATGTAAGCAACTGTATTCAACTTTGGGGGATGATTACTATCACGCGGCTGGGAAACTTATCCTCTGGTAATTTGACAGTTTTCGAACTGGAAACCATGGCCCATTTGCAGTAGTTCGATGATCTGCCTATTTATTTTCATGGTTATGTTCCATTGCTATATTAAACTACCAGAGGGTATACACTTGGCCATGAAAAACTGGGATGACATGGGATGTACCTGGAGTGTGGATGAGTATGGGTCAGAGTTGCGTTCCCTCAAATGGGACGACTCTTGGCCATTTACAGCTGAGGGGTCAAGGGGTCAAGGGGTCAAGGGATCAAATTTGGGTACCCTGATGTGCCATGTCTTGCAAACTAAAATGAACATGTTCCCCAAATTGTAAGTTTATGCAAATATTCTGGATGATTCTCTCCAAAACCATTCATGGCAATATGTCTTTAATGATGTCAAAACATTTTTTTGTGGATGCTTTCCGTAGCTAACCATTTTCGTAAACAATGGGACCAACGGTCAGTAAGGTCGCTGACGGCGAGACCCTGAGAAGCCGCGAACCAGCGACAGGCTGTAGCACTTGTGCAAGTCTAGATCGGTTGCAAAACAACATAAAGGAATTGTTTATGTATGTATATGTATATGTATATGTATGTTGATGTATCTAAAATAATTGTAAAATATATGTCTGTATATATGTATGTCTGTCTTTCTGTTCTGTCCTGTCCTGTGCTGTCATCCCAACATACGTATGTATAAATGATATCTATAGATAAAGTGTATGTATATGTATATATCTTATATATATATACACGCATCATAGTTCAAATGACATAAGATTTATATGCTGTACATACACTAAAAAATAATATAAGAATCGTATGATGTACACTAACAATACATCTATCTTGTACGTAGTATATGGTATGATCCAACCAATAGGTAGCGTAGAAACCCTTTCGAATCTGAAAGAAAGGATCACCCTGAGACTGATACAAATCCACACGATTATAATTATTTAGAACTTAGAATTTGAACCCTGTGCTTCAACCTTTCGGAATCTTTTCCAACGCTCAGGCTGTAGAAAAATTCCAAGATGGATCATCCACCTGGGGTTCCCCTACCGGCTCAAACAGCTCCACTCCCAAGATGTGCGGCAGATGCTCCGCATTCACCTAAGCCGCCACCACCATTGATGGGGGATATTTATTTAGGTATATATAACATAAAATAGTATAAAAATGTGCAGAATATATCATAAATATGTATATATATATATATATATACATTTTAGTATGATTTACCATCCGGTAATCAAACCTGGCACTGGGGAATCCTCTGTAAATGAAGGTTTTACTAGGAAAATCATCTAGAAATCATGGATTTTCCATTGCCATGTTTGATTACCAAAGGGTATATAATTTGGAATATATATAATCACCATGATGATCTGTATTTTTCCGAAAATGAACCCCAGCTTTTCTTGGACATGCTTGGGTCTTTCCCAAAAAAATTAGAGATATTTGTAGGTTTTCTACCACCAGGTTGTGGAAAGCTGTCTCGCTGGCATTCCCACCTCGATACGCCCTTCAGAATCAGGACCACTGCTGGCTAATGCTGCCTGGCGCCAACAACTACACTTGTTGTGGATGAACATAGCAACCGTCCAATTTGTTGTTAGTTATCCCCATTTTGTTGGCATGTTTTAAGATGTTTTTGGATGTTTGAGGATTTAAATCTTAAGAGCATATTTACCAATGCCTTACCTCGGAGTACCTTGGATGACCTGCAGGAGAAAGAAAGAAACGTGCCTCTACAAACCATTGCCCTATGGACATGGTTGGCTTGAGCTGTCTTTTATTGGGAGTCGCGTCTTGTCATTTGTGAAAAGGATGAGAAGAGTATCATTTGAACATATGTACCTAGACATCAAACCACGTCTTTCCGTTGCGACTAGTGAATCTACGGTATCACTATGGAATATTCGTCGGCGTTCAATTCAATGTTTGCCTTTTTTCAGGTTTTTCTGAGAGTTCACCTGAAAACACCCACCATGCACTATTCACACATATCATTTCATTGTGATCACCCTCAATTTTCAATACCCTAAGTAAAGGACGCTAATGTATGAATAATTGCAATACGCAACCAAAGTTTAAATGAAATGTTTGGAAAACATACGGAACAGGGATTACAAAATGTATGGGTTTGTTTGAATTTGGACAACCCCAAAATAATAATGCATAATTATCATCTTCTCCATGATTTCATGGCTGTAAAGTGACGTCGCCATTTTCAGATAGACCCACCACATATCATATTGCCGTTTGTGTAGAAATAATCCATGATGCTCTGATCCCGCCCAGTATATCGCCATCATGAACAAGTATTATCAATTATTTATATGATCACTATAAATATTATTGTATCAATGACCATCAATCACTATATGTTGGTTTGTACATCACTATGAGTCCGTATAAATCACCATAAAGCACTACGAAAATCATTATCAATCACAATCAAAATCATTGTAAGTCCCTACACATAAATCACCATAAATCAACATCTATTACCCTCTGGTAAACTAACATAGCTATTGAAATGGCCATAGAAATAGTGGATTTTCCCATGAAAAATGGTGATGTTCCATAGTTATGTAACAGTTTACCTGATGATTGATGGTGATTGTCCTATAGTCCTATTAAAAATGGTGATTTTCCCATTAAAAATGGTGATTTTCCATTAAACATAGTGGCTTTTCCATGGCTATGTAACAGTTTACCAAAGGGTAACCACTACATCTGGGCCATTCCTGTCCCTTGGCTCAGCAGGCACCCCATCGCCTCTCTTGCAGCTTCCCGACCCAGGCCGGTGGGGACGTCCACCCCCTGTGCGGAACTGACATATCTAACGGGATTCAATGGAGATTTCATGGGATTTCGTGGGAACTAATGGGATTTGATGGTGATTTTTTGGATGGAAATGGGATTTGATTGATCTTTTATGGGTTTTAACAGGGACTTCATGGGGATTTCATGGGTGTGAATGGTGTTTTAATGGTTCTATATACGCTCTGGTCACTTCACGGGGAATTGATGGGTCTTATGACTTATGGTGTGTTAATGCTTTTTTAATCGGGACTCAATAGGGAATTAATGGTTTTGATGCTGTCTAAATGGTTTTTTCATGGGGACTTAGTGAAGAATTGATGAGTTTTAATGGTGGTACAATGCTTTTTCATGGGGACTCAATGGGGATTTAATTGGATTTAATGTGTGTTCATCGTGTTTTGTATAAGTGGTGTTTCCCTCTGTATATCTAACATAGCTATGGAAAAAATGCTGATTTGACCATCAAGAGATGTGGATTCAATGGGATCTAATGAAAAGATATCCTCTGGGAATTTAGCAGTTTGCTATGGAAAACCAGCATTTATAATAGTATGATCATCTATAGTCCGTACTATACAAACGGGCAGTTTCAAACCAGAGCCATGTTAGATTCACACTGGGTACCCAGAAGTCTCAATCACTCATTTCAACTTTACTGCCTGCAATTACTGTGGTGGGTAGAGTGAGTCGTTTGACTTTTAGGCTATATATAAATGTGTATATATATATGCGGATACATATGGATAAATTAAAGGAATTCACCAACCGGAAAAGTTCGGCCATCTTGGGCTACTTGCCTTGCACCCAATGTGACCATCATTCCAGTGACGTCGCAACGAGGTCATTAAATGTCATTAAGATTTCACCCAAATTCAAATTTTTATATATGGAGGTTTCCTAAAATGGAGGTACCCCCAAATCATCCATTTTAATAGGATTTTCCATAAAAAACCATCCATTTTTGGGTACCCCCATTTTAGGAAACCTCCATATATATACTATATTCTATGATACAAATATCATATGTAGATTGTGATACATATTGGTATACATCCCGGCAAATAGGCTTGGAGAAACACAGGTACAGTTTTCCGGCCGCTGGTGTATACATGTACACATATATATATATAATATATATATATATAATATATATATAATTATATATAAACAATAAGGAAGAAAAACTGCAGGCATGAAATTGTGTTCTGGGACAACTGGAACGATTCCAAGAGCAATGCAGGATATCCGCACTCTCCCAAATGCTGGCGACCGGAGTTTGGACCAACAGAAACACCATCACACACCCAATATGGACCTGCAAACGCAGCGCGGCCCAGCGGCAAATCCTCAGAGTTGCCGGTTGAAGAATGGATCTGTCTCAAAAGTGGCTTAGACACGGAGAATTTGACTGTCAATGTGTGGTTGTAGGTATGCTTCGGCTGCTTAGTCTAGAATAACCCATAAAAATGGCTTGCTGTCTGGTTGAAATAAAGGTGACCTTGTCCAGAAACAGGGGCTAGGACCCTAAGTTGTGGCCATGCAACAACGGGGAAATCCGCCGGCCTGCCGGCGTGTCTGATTGGAAGGTGTTGTTCCTGTTCTGTTCTTGGCTTGTGCTTGTTCCTTTGTTCTCCTGCTGCAACTTTTTG
>BGPT01001261.1:72299-83435 GCA_003297045.1 Symbiodinium sp. clade C Y103 | reverse complement strand
GTGAGGAATGAACAACCCCGCAATCTATCCTTAAAGTTCTGAACCCTGCAGAAAGCCTAACATGACAAGGTATCATTACGCACAACTGACTTACCATCCATCTTGCTTTTTGCGGGAAAAACATGAACCTGAACGAACAGCTATTGACTCAACCAAACTGTCTGAAACTCATCATCGCATTGGTTCGGTCAGGCGCAGTCCTTCTGGAGTTGCCTGACCCAGACTGCTGGGTTCGCTGTGCTTCTGCCACCTTGAACGGGTGAGGTTGAAGGTAAACATACTACTGCGCACCTTCAATACTCTTAAACCCCCCTTCAATTAAAAACTCAGACGGTACTGCATGAATACAAATCTCAACAAATGGGCAAACCAAAAAGATGTGAATGTTTCAGTTGTCTGCCTTGTCCCTGTTGCGGTGCTTCTGGTCTTCGACCTGTCTTCAAGTACTCCTTGATGTCCACNGGGCAAACCAAAAAGATGTGAATGTTTCAGTTGTCTGCCTTGTCCCTGTTGCGGTGCTTCTGGTCTTCGACCTGTCTTCAAGTACTCCTTGATGTCCACGGGTTTCCACCCGCCAACTTCATCAGGCACTTGGGTCATGTTCAGAACCCTCTCGGTCTCTCCAGCAAACCCGTTCGCAGTCTTCAAGTACTCCTCTGCCTGCCCTTTTGACCATCTGTAAGAACGAGCATTTTGCTGCTCTAGCTTACGGGTGCGTGCTCCATTGAGATTGGCTACCTCGTCAGCAGCTTCCTCGGCTTGTGTGATGGCAATGAGGTGGTGGTCAAACTCATGAGCAGCTCTGGTGAGAGCCATGAGGTCTGTGCGCGTCCCTCCAGGCTGTCCCTCCAGTCCGGAATCAAAGGTGTTGTCAAACACAATCTGTAAACGAGCGCCGCGGTCTGAAAGGATACGAAACAGCTCCCCAGCAACATCCACAGCATCTGCAGCATCTGCAACCCGGACGAAGCCCTTGAGGTTCTTCTGGAAATTTCCCTGTAGCAACACCGTAACAGACTTTTGCGTGTAATTCCGGAGTGCCATTGCTGTGGCAACAGACTTGCCGACCCCTGGCTCTGCATGAACTGCTGAGAGACCAGCTGTTCGGTTGTCGTTCAACACCGTGGTCATCAACCGCTGGAAGCCAGTACCTTCGACTGGCTGCTCCGGTACTCTTAGCAACGATTGCAGCATGATGGAGTTGCCCTCTTTTTGGGCACTATCCACGAGCTTAGCCAGTTTCTCGACATGAGCTCCTACTTCTCCACCCGAGGGCAGCGGTTCGATTTCGAGAAATGTTGACTTGAAAAACCTCAGTTGCCTAGTGATGAAGTCAAAAAGGCTTGTTGCAGCTGAAGCAGTGCCGAACGCTGCTGCTGCTGGGTCAACCGCTTTGACCCCAAGGGTCATCGGGCGCATTGGCGCGCCTTCGCCTTTGACACGCCAAGAGCCAACAAAACCGCAGAGCTCAAAGCTCGCATGGATCAAGAAGGCAAGAACCACCATCCTCCGACATCTGCGCCCCATAATGCTCGGTGCTTCTTTTGTTTTGCTGCTTCTCGAGTAACTACTCTCCTTTCTACAGGAACAAGGCATGTTTTTGTCTGTGCATGTCCTGCTAGTCTAAAGTCCTCTGGCGTCTTCATGAGGTTCGCTGCCTCCTATGTTGCTGTTGCACTAATTTTGTGGAAATTACTCTTCAACGAGCCTTGGCAACGTGGTTGAATTTCAAGCTTGCCCTGCAGCCCGCATATGAGGTTTTGCAAGTGGCACGCACCAAAAATTCTAAACGCAGGGAAATCACAAGGACAAATGCAGCTACTCCTGCGANAGCTTGCCCTGCAGCCCGCATATGAGGTTTTGCAAGTGGCACGCACCAAAAATTCTAAACGCAGGGAAATCACAAGGACAAATGCAGCTACTCCTGCGACACCTTGCATGATGGGGCGTGAAAGCTGCCAAGGGTGGAATGCTTGCTGGTCTATTTGACACCATTGTGGATGGAATAGGGACCCCTGTTGAAGATAGACGTCTTTAGGTGACACAGAACCACGCTTGGCAAACAATGATGAATTGGGTTCCCCGGTGCCCCAAATGCTCAGAATCCCTCCCAGGGCCAGAACATGTGTTATCCTTTTCCGTATGGGAATGGGAAAAACCCCTCATGCCCTGCAGTTCACATCTCAAACGTGAAGAGAATGGTTGTCGATTTAGGGCTTTCATGGATCCAATTTTGCGGTGTTCTGTGGCATATTGAACTATACATTCATATAGTTCTGGTATGTCCTGGTAGTCAACCATATCTCCATAGTTCATTGGGAAAACACCAAGCCTGAACCATTTCTGGGTGAACCAAGCCTCAAAACAGCTGGTACTTATGGGACCTTTGGGACCTGATACGGAAATCATAGAAACATTGGCCACTGAAACCTGTGTTTCTTGGGTTTAAGACCTATTTTGTGTAGGGACTTTGCGGAATGTTATTCTTGGTTTCTCTCCACTAGAATATCATCAACAAAGCGATACGGTAATTCCAACCCGTTGAATTCATCTCCATTCATCATGGATCTGCTACTTACTCTCCCCCAAAAGAAACCAAACGAAAATCGGAAAATCCATCATCTCTTAGAAATCATCGATCCATGGTGGATTTCCCCTCCTTTTCGCCACCTCCACGGCCGCCTTCCCGGCCTCGTTCCGTTCCGTGCACTCCGAGGACCTCCACTCGAAGGCCTTGGTCATGGCATCCTCCAAGTCTTGCGCACTGCGGCACAGCACCTGACCCCCGAAAATCCCTGGGAAATAATGGATTTGATGCAAAAAAAACTTTGTGAAAGGGTCTATCTATAAAAATCTATAAAAACCCATGTCAAAAAATGGTGGTAACATATGGATGTGAATGAATCTTTATCTTTTTGGGGGGGTACGTGTTATATCGTCTTGTCATGGTGGTATGACTAACCAACCCATGTATCATGCAATCATTCAAGTATGACTATAACCAATGGACTGATTCGGTTTCAAGAAACGGCACATCCAAACTCAAATTTGCTATTCTGTTTGATGCAATGTCAACATATTGCAATCCATTCCTTGTTTTTTTTGGGGATTCCGTGTTTCTTCCCATCGTGTGTGTGTGTGTGTGTCCACGCTTTATTTTTTTTGTATGACAGCGAAAAAAAGCAATCCAGACTGGAAGTTGCTGATCTTGCCTCAGTTTCTGTACTGTTCAACATTTTGCAACCCCAGGTGTTGTTTGTTTGTTTCACAGTTGTTGCACTTGTTCGTTTTCGCAGGGCATTCAAAAAATAGATCCAGACTCAAATTTGAGCAGGGATCTGAGTCGAGATTTTGTTTGAGTCTTCAGTTGAGTCTTTGTCTTCCACTTGTCTGTTCTATATTGATTTTTCCTTTTTGTTCTTTTCCTTGTGTTCGTGGTTTGGTTTTTTGGTTTGTTTTTCCTGCACGCACTTTTGATTCTTGTGAGAGTCTTAGAGTGGACCCATGGGCTACCCCAATATACAGGGTGCATAGTGTTATGACATCACGGCAAATCTTGGACATGCTACTCGATTCTTGTTTTTTTGGGCAGGATACCATACATGCTGCCTATTCTGATGAATCTTGATCAGCCACTAATGCATTGAAGTGGTGTGTATCGGCCAACGAATAAGCGGAGCCAGTCTATGCATCTGCCGGCCTATATATAGACTCAAGATGACTGACCCCATTTTGGCATGGTCAAACCCCAAAAGTTTGGTGTTTCCCTTGGAAAGGTACCCCAAGTTTGAAGCTCCAGGTCCTCCCCACCAGAGGACCCCCATTCCAACCCCCATTTCGATGTGCATCCCCTTTAGTAGAATAGCTACTAGAGCTTTTAGCCGCATACCAACTGGATTGCGCAACTGCGGCAAAATATGTGTCTTTCCCATGAGTCATTTCTAGTTTTTCCGTTGGTTTACTCAAGAGTCCATTAAATCACCATAAGATGCTTGGTTGATCCATTATATCCTCACTAGGGACCCGTTATATCCATGCAATATCCATCACATTCATGACATTCATGATTTATATCCCCTATGACATCTAATTATTCTATACCACATCCCCAACCGCAACCCCAACCCCCAACCCCATCCCCTGCCTGCTTTGCCCCGCGCACGTGCACGTTTCCATCCTCCCCAGTGAGGCACTTCACCTGCGCGCGATCCGCCAGCAGGTCGAAGAAGGCCTCGCGGCCACCGCGCGTCCCCGCCATCTCGTAGCAGCATAGGTTCACCTCCTGGAGGTTTGGGCTGGCGGTGAATGGCAAAATCATGGAAAAAAACAGGAAAAGGTGGGAAAATATGGGAAAACTATGGGAAAAATCCCTATCAATGGAGGTTTCTTGTTGGTTTGTTGAAGTAGTCGGAAAGGACATCGTTTTTTGATCATCGCTGTGCTATGGTTGATGGGCAAGAGCCAATGCCAGAAGGGGTATTTGAAAGATCATGCTAGTAAGCCAATAAGCCTGGTGATCATAAGCCTACGATTGGTGAACTGGCCCCCTCACAAACCAGCTACGATTTGTGGATCTTTGTGTATGTATGCGGATGTAACCAGGTAGCCAATGAAACTGGCGATCAATTGGTATCCACTGCAACCAACTGGAGATACTCCACCAAGAAATGGAGATGTTTCACCAATGATGACACAAAATTCACCCATAAGATGAGAATGTGACCAACCCAGCAGCAAGACAAAAGGGCATATGTTGACCATCAAACATCAAACAAAAGTCTGACCCACCAAAGTTGGCGTCCTGCGTATTTTGGAAGATTTCTTCTGTCATCACCTGCACGGTGGGTTCAGTGAATAGGAGTGGGGTGAATTCTGAAGGGTTCAGGCAAGTGATTTGAGAACCTTGCTGTTCCTGCATGTGAAATCATGCGAGCTGAACATATCTAATGTTTTAAGATCATGAACTGAACCCTCGCTAGATCCACATGATGATCACTGAAACAGGCTTGTCAGTCCTCACCTGCTTCTGAGTGCTTGAAAGGGCACAGCAAAGTTGATAGATAGAAACCAGCTGATTTGGGAGTGGTTTGAACCACAAAATGATGGGCCTCCACAAATATAAATTTGGCTGCAACTCTATCTGCGGGCCCAGGATTGATAGGAGTCATATTCCATTTGAAGTATGGGTCCCATCATTTTAGTGATGCAATAGCCGGAAGTCTCAAATCCCGGGGAATTTGCAGTAGTCACTGTATAGATCAAAAGCCACTGTTAATTGACATGATGTGATCACATGCAACTTGTATCCCAAAATTCCATTCGAAGTGCCACCACTTAATCAAATCCATGGCTAGCTGGAAAATACAAAACAGTACAATAGTTCGATGATGTTCAATAACCTCCATAAAAAGCGTGGTGATTTCCCAACGGCCCGCCATGTTTGATGACACTGAAGGGTATATCTCATCATTATCCCAATGATCATTCCAATTATTATCCCAAGTATTATCTCGATGATCATTCCAATGATATACCAAGTATCATTCCAATCATTATCCCAATTGTCATCCCAGTTGTTATCCCAACTATGACCCCAATCATTCTTCCAATTAGTAACTAGTATCCCTATTTATGATCCCAATGATCATCCCAAGATTATCCCAGTGATTTTCCCAACGCCCAAATCCCGCCCTGTTGTCACTGGCCATTTCAGGTACCTACTGTACCATATAAATCATATAGAGCCATATTTTCGAGGGATATCCCCTTACATAGACCATGAAAATAAATCCGAATTATCCCAAGTATTGTCAAAATATATCAAAATGGTTCATTATTCTCCCAGTTTTTCTCCCGGTTATTCTCCAACCCTCCACCAGTTTCCAGGGAATCCCCAGGGCCATCCAGGGCCTCCAGCACTCCTCGTGCCGTGTAGGTCTTCCCCGTGCCCGTCTGACCGAAGAAGATCAGCGTGGAGCGGCGGCCCTGCAGAGCCGAGCGCAACAGAGGCTGAGCCGCGTCCTGTGGGAACCACGGTGGATGTCACGTAGGAACACCTGGAAAATCCAGGGATTTTGTGGAGAAAACCGTGGAAAAACCTTGGAAAACATGGGAAAATCCACGCACTCCTTATGGAGATGTGAATGATTAATGGGAAAATCATGGAACTATTGCTGTTTTTTTGGATTTTTCCGGCCATGGAACTGAGTCCGGAGGCTGTATCCTGTTGTGCTGTATTCACCAAGATGAAAATTGGTGGGTTGAAATTGCTGGGTTGTTACATAGATATGCCCATCGAACAATATATTGACCTACACTAAGCAACAGAAACATTAACAACACTATTCAAAATCAACACATTCTTTTTGACACATATTCCGAATTGGTGGGTCAGTTCAAACTCCTGACTTTAAACCAGGTACATAGTATAACTTGAAGCCCACTACAATCATCAATATTCAACCAGCAAGGGTATAGTAACCTATGGGGATTCCCAGTTCACGGATTTCCAGAACCTCCTTTTTTTTAGGTAAAGAGTAGTGAAACCTCCTATTTTTTCGTTCAAAAACCTTCGGTGTTGGCGACTGCTCAAATGGATTGGATGGGATTAGAGCCTATCTGTTTAGATCCATGTGATCCACCCTCCCTCACCATCACAACCATCACAAATGATCAAAGATGAAAGTGGGGGTGGGGTTCAACCACGAAAAGATGGATAGTCATAGTCCCCTCTGATGACAATAAACCCTCTTATGCGCCCCAAAATGAGCAGTTTCAATACTTGACCATCAGTTCTGAGGGGTGGATCGTTTGCTCCCATGGTAGACTACAGTAGTCACCCCTGGTCAAGGATTTGCCTTTTTGCTACATTGTTTGCATTTTCACAATGGATAGTTAAGTCATGATGAACGCATATAGATCTGTTCGGATTCGTCATAATGTGTCAGAATCCACCTATCAGCCGCAGCTCGTTCGGCCTGATACACTTGCAGATTGCTGGCATCTTGCGGAAAGACGCCATCCAAACAGAACCTGGAACCAATTGGTAGTTTCAACCCTCCTGACATTTGACAAAATATCTTGGCTCTCAGGATCACCCCAAATATCTGGTCGAAATTGAACATATACTTCAAACATAAAATGATTTGCAAAAAATCCAGTGAACCACACTTCAAGTCATTTTTTTTCAGAAAGAATCCGAACCTAGAATGGTTGGTGTAGATGGTTCTTCCATCACGATGCACTCGGCCATCATGCACGATGATGGAATGATTTCCCCCCTCGGAGCTCAGCGATTCGTAGAGCTTTTCGTCCACCTCTGACAGCTGCAGGGGCCGCGTGCGCGCGAGAACTCGGAAGCTGCTCGGCCGGGTGCTGGCATCCTGGTTCTCCTGGCCGTTTTGAAGGAGATATTTTTGGGATATGTAGGGAACTTTACTGAGCTTTACCCTATTAAGACAAATCAATTGGAGCGAATGATCGCTTGAAAATGTGATCATGAATTTTGCCCAAAATATATATATATATATACTATATTATATTATATATATATACACAGTATATAAATGTTCAACACCCCAGCCAATAAACAGCTAGTTCCAGGAAAATGGGGTGATTTGGATAGCACAAACACCAGCTTCCCAGGTCCGGTCCTTCATCACCGCACCTTCCCAGGCAAAGCGCGCCACTTCGTCATCATAGAGGTAGGAGAGGGGTAGGAAGGACAAGCCGTCCGGAAGATAAGCGTCCAACCCTTTCCTGTGCTTTGAAAAGATTTTTCCAGAAAAAAACTAAGTGCAAAACATATATATATATATATATTCCTCTACAAAAGATGGCCCGTTTTTGGGTGGATTTCCCCATGTTGGGGACAAGAATTTGTCATCACTCAGCATCAAGTTACAAGGTAGCTGCTGCCAGCTTGGCCCAGCGATAATCTCTCACAGCTTGTTGGAAGGCCCCACCAAACTGTTGCCGCGCAGCTCGGGCGCAGACCAACTTGTGATTGCTGGCCATGGCGGAAACGGCTCTTTTCAGCGCGGAGTTATCGAGTTTGGTGTGTTTGGTGCAGGTGAAAATTTGTTGGTTAACTATGGTTATCTATGGTTATGTATAGTTGTGGTGGATATCACGATAGTTGCTGTAGTCAAATGGTTTTATAGAGCAACTAGTTGTGATATCTCAGGTTCCGTTTCAGTTCATACTTCGCTACTGGCTTTTTTTCATACAGGTTCTTGATTGAAGCCTCATTGAATCTCCCAAGATCGAGTCTTGCGGCTACCTTGATTTTAAGAAACAGACTTTTATTCACCGGCCGTTGAGTTAGACCGTTAGGTATAACTATGGTGAAATCTACCCTCTGGTAATCAAACATGGCAATGGAAAATCCACCATTTATAGGGAAATTTCCCATTAAAACCTCCATCTATAGGGGATTTCCAATTGCCATGTTTGATTACCAGAGGGTATCTACTTATTTCACTGGAACTGCACTTCCAAGAAGCCATCAATCTTCCACTGGGGATTCAACCAGCTTGCTGCCAGTGTCCACGGCACCTGAGAGTAGTCGCCAGCTTGTCCTTGCCATGCCTCGAGCCGGAGAAAGTTTCCGGGTTGACGAGTGCTGACGAAGTGCACACCGAAACGGGCAATCAACAAGTTGGGAAAGACATCTTGAGGCATTGGTAGTTTCTTTTTGGATCGAATTCTCCAAAGTGCCCCAATTTCAATGAGCAAATCCCTCCAAAACGACAAGCCTGGGGCTCATAGTAGCCACCTGCCAGAGACGTGTTTGTCCAAGAATAGGGTCTGCAAATAAATCCATGGTCTATCAACATCGTTCCCTATTAAAACATATCAAAACTGCCATTTGGTGGTAGACCTCTATGGACAAAAATAGATCGGAAAAATCATTGGTTTCCCCCCCCCATTATGGTTGGTTGATACCCCTGTTTTTGATGGTTACACCCCAAATCCTGGATAATCCAAGCTAGGTCAAACTAATTTCCAGTGATATTTCACCACCATTTACATAACAAAATGGTTCATTTTGTGCGTCTCAAGCGGGGTAACAAGGCTCTCCGTGTCCAGCCTCCATGTCCCCCACTGCCATAGGCCCCACTGCCATAGGCAAAATGGCAACCTGCTGGAGCCATCAGAAGGATCCATCCAGAAGTCTTTGATCTACGGGAAAGCATGGTCTTTACCCCCAAATGATGGGGGGTTCCGAGCAAAAAAACATCATCCAATTCTGGGACATTGATGTTTTAAAAAATTCAAACCCAATGGCAGGGTATTCATATGTAATGTTGCTTTGTGCCAAGAATGTAAAAACATGCACAATAATGTAAAAGAAAATTGGGCCGTGTATTTTTTGTTGGAGCATCACTATGAGGCCCGCACGAGATCGGAAACACGACAGAAATCACGTGAGGATCAAGACACAAAATGATTTACTTCAGGGTGATAGAGGGCACCTACGAAAAGAAGCAAAATCAAGACCAATCAAGCCCTAGTGCCGTTGCGCAAATCTCCAGCTGGGCTTAACCAAAGAGAGCCAAAGACGGAGGTGGGAAGAAGGATTGAAACTTCCGATTCGGATCCACTCAGTCGGCCATGGAAATTTTGGACATCTGCCCTAGGTAGACCCCGCATAGACCCCTCGGTTTGGGTGGATTAGTAATTAACCCAACTATTGAAAAATAGAAGACCATCGCCTCTGCAAATGCTAAAACCAATACCATCAATGAGTGGAATGATGCTGCAATGATAGAAGTTTAAACCATCCGCAAATGGGATTCATGGCACTGGCTATACCCCCAGTTGAGATGATGTTTACATTTACCCCCAAACCGCTTGATCATTATGGGCTGGTTCATGCTGGTTCGTTGTTGGGTTTAGCACAGAATCGCTTGTCTTTCTGTGTTCTGTCCGAAAATTCATCTTGAAAAGTTCTCTTTTTGTCGGCAGTTTGAGGCTGCTGAGATTTCAACGCCGCCTTGCTCTCGCGATCTTGCGGTTGCATTTCCAAGCACATCTTCATAGAGCATTCGACAGACCATTCACCATGATTCGATCCGTTGTGTACCAGTGCGCCCTCGGGAGAGCAACCGGTGAATCCAATCATGTCCGGAGTTTTAGTGATTCCAGTCATGGCCTGCAAGCCCTATGTGGGTCCCGCACATCCACCAACCACCATCCATCAATCATAATTCATCAAGTTTATCAATGATATAGCCAACTAAAACTTGTACTATGGGGATAGATCAAAACCTATAAAATACATGAAAATACGACAAGTTCAAGCTATAGCCTTCTTTGAAGAGTTCAGAAAATTCCATGGGTTTTGTGATCTATAGCCATACTTCAAGGTGCTGTTTCAGTGAACTAATCGTTATAGAACTGGATTTCGATATATTGGTCATTGTTTGGTTTTATAACCTCGATCGTGGTTATTCTATGATTGTAATCTAATACCTATGGATACATTTCACTATTTCACATCATTTCACCCAGAGTTAATGTGGTAAACCCAATGCCATAAACCTATCATTTGGGGGGATAGTTTATACAGAACCATTTAAAAGGTGATTTTGGGGATGTTTTACTATTGGGTTTGCCATAGTTACAGGGGTTACATAACCATATGGGGGCTTCTTCAAATGGCGGATCCCCAAGTCACCAGGGGTTTTAACACTCGATCCTGGTCGTCCATGACTGGAAGATTTGGGGGATACCCTGGGGTACCCCCATGACTTAGGAAACCTAAATATAGTACCCTCTGGTAAACTAACATAACTATGGAAAATCACCATTTTTAATGGGAAAATCCACTATAAATGACCATTTCAATTAGCTACGTTAGTTTACCAGAGGGTAACCATCTCACTCCCGGGCTCGCCTCCCGCATTCATCGGCGGCTTTGCGCGCAACACCGCGCCACCGCCGATGTTGGAGGCCTCTTCCAGAGGAGGATCACAGTGACCGGGGAAAACGAGTTGTGTTGATTGGTTTATAACCCCATCTAACTATATATAGTTCTACCAGTAGTACCGCACAAGGCGGTGGCGGAAGTTTCAGGAATAGCAAACTATAGGAAAGGTGAGTTGCTGTGAATGATGGATGGCAGAGCGAACC
>BGPT01001261.1:23853-71353 GCA_003297045.1 Symbiodinium sp. clade C Y103 | reverse complement strand
CCACAGCGCCGTGCACTTTTTCCATAGCTCCACTTCCAAAAGTGCTCCGACGCTGACAGTTTTTCACACTTTTTACTTCCAAATGTGCTTCGCGCCACAACGGCGTGCAATTTTTCATCTCTCATCTGCCGAGATGTCTCCGAACCCGCCGCTTTAGCGAGCCTACTTCTCGACCCTCCGGAGCCACAAATCCTTGGAAAAACACAGTGTTTCGCGGCTTTCCTACCTTTTCGCGCACCTGCATCTCTTCTCTTCTGACTTCCTTCATGGCTGTGCTTTTCCATCTGTCCATATNGCGCACCTGCATCTCTTCTCTTCTGACTTCCTTCATGGCTGTGCTTTTCCATCTGTCCATATTGTCGGAAGGTTTAGCTTCTAAACTTCCTTCGATAAACATTCAGTACATGATGAGGGGTATAATTGCAAACATTTATGCTAAATGATGTGTAAACATGTTGGTACACATGTGGAAAATAATCGCAGGAAACAAACTCTATAATGGGAACAACAGCGACATGAGAAATGGTGGGAGACCTCCAGCTCTGGCTTTGGCTCAGGAACCTTTGGAGCATGGATCATCAAGAGTTGGCGCAGGACGCGCTTCAGCTGCGACGATGGCATTGCCATGATCGGTCTGTTATGTGTCTCAACACTTAGCTGGAAGTATACAATGCAATCTAAATCATATAGGGCTGTCTATTCCAATTTGGATCTACCACATGTTTTGATCGAGACTTTGTAGGCTGAAGCGGGCTGCGATAGACACAAAAGTATGGTAAAATGGAAATTGAATCAACATGTCGTCAATTCGTCGATTCCCTTCTGACATTTCAAAGCCGATCCTGATCTAGGGATAAACAGACTTCATAGACTGATATATCATTGGTATCAAGAATATTCAAAAGATATATGCTCGATTCCGGGGTTTCAAGGAAAGCCGATGCCGAAGACGGCCCCCCCAGATATCCTCAAAGTCTTAAGTCAGCAGTTGAATCATTTTGGATTGCAACTTTTGGCATGCCAAAGCCCAATAAAACAATAATTACCCGTGAGTAACATAAGGTTTCAAGACGGATCCTTATCCCATGTATCATACCACCGCAAGACAGCCCACAGCACGGGGATGGCGAACCCGCTCGTGGATGCCTGATCTTCCACGCTTGGCTCATCCTGGCATGTGGCGTTCAGGGTAGGGTTGCCAAAGGGCCCCAAATTTATCCTTGAAACAACAATCGTAAATTTGGCAAGCAATGCCAACTGACAGACCGATGACCTACAAAATCTTTAGAGCATGCAGTGTTGAGGCATTTTTCGATGTCTCGTCACAGGCAATGCTTGACTTCCCTAGCTATAGCTATAGTACTGCAATGAAGATTGCATGCCATGTGCCATCGCACATCCAGCTTTAGCCAAGTCAAAGGTTCCAAGTAAAACAATATATATATATACATGTATATTCTGACGTTCTATATGATGTATAATAAAATTGTATATATATATATATACATAATGTATATATATATATATATATGTATATTCGTATATGAGCAAAATAGCAGTGGAATCCGACATTCTACCTGGATGTGGCTTTCCATAGCAAAACCCGCTGTTGTAGCAAGGTTTCTGATCCCTGCTACCATTCCCCTATGTTTGGCGCTTCATCCGCAGCTGGCAGGACAAAGCCATCGAGCACATCGAAAGAGCACGAGCGATACCTGAGGTTGAGGACAAGTGGGTCAGGGGTTATTGGACCTCATGCATGCCTTTGAACAGAATCAGACGATTCAAATGGATCCACAATATGTAAAAAACACCACATCGAACAACATATATTTTTATATATCACATAGGATACATATATATATAACAAAAATGTTGCTGTACGCTCATTCTAGTTTCCTGGACACTCCCGCTTTATAATGAATGATCGAGGCCATGATTGTTCATCTACTGTTTGGTGGAAGGGATGCCTTTGCGGGATTTGCGGGGCTGCTTGTCTGCTTTTCCATTGTTCTTTGCTTTGCGTTTGGTAGTTTTAACCTCGGGTTTCTCCTGGGCATCATCTTTGGGTTCAGAGCCAACCGACGAACACTGTGCCGTCTGGTACTGACGAAAGAAAGCAGCACTCTTTCCTTTAAACCCCTCCCGTTTGCAGACTTTGCATCCCCCAAAGATGCACCTGCAATTGGAGCACCCCAAAATCTGGTCCGGAAGCACCTCGTACATCCATTTGCCATCTCCTAGTTCCAAGCGTTTCTGGTAACGACGAGTTGTCCCTGCTGCCTCAACATCCTTGCTTTTCTGGGGTGCTTTCCTCGAACGTGCCTTTGCCTTGGGCTCAGCTGGCTGGGTCACCTTCTCAACCTTGTTTTTCTTTGTTTTGCTGCCACCTTTGCCCTCGAGATCATTGCTGGAACTGCTCTTGGATCTCAAAATCTGACGCCTGTGGGATGGTTTCTTTGGTGAACATCCTTTGGAAGTCTCCCCACCCGATTTCTTGGGAACCTTGCCACCCTTTGGACCTTTGCCACCCTTTGCACCTTTACCCTTCTTACGCCCCTTCTTCAGGTTCCTCCTCCTCGAGGTTCGCAACGCAGCTTGTTGTTGAGGAGTAACTTCAGGATGATCCACCTGACGTGAAGCAGTATATGTAAAGGTCATGGATGGCCATTTGTTTTGATTTGGCCACTCAGAATTCCATCGAACATGTACATATATGTATATAATATATATGTGTATATACTCGTTGTAAATATATTGAAATTGAACTATAGATGTGTTCAAGTGTTCATCAAAGTACATGCATGGTTAAATAGACACATGCATGCATGCACATAAAATGAGAAAAGAAACACTGTTGGGACTATAGCCTGGTCCGTAGTCCCCTCTTCACCAAGCTCGGGAACAGTCGGTGTCGAGTCGTGCTCGTCCATCGGAAGGGTGTCCACCTATAGGCATGCAGTATGTGTGTGTGTGGGTATGAACATGGGAACCAGGGGAGAAAAAAACGAAAACCCAACCTGTGAGGGATCAACAGCTGGAGGCCGAGGAAGTGCCAAAAGTGCAGGCTCACTTCTGCCTACAAGTGGGATCGAGTTTTTTCAAACAATGGGGAGCATGCATGTTAATGTAAATTTTCAGGATCAACATAGACAGCAAAGTTTGGAACTCTTTCCATTGCAAATAAAAATGCATGAGCACCCTGAATCATCAAATGTATTGTCATTGCCTGTCGTCGTTGGCGCAGATCCTGTTGGGTTGGGCCTCGAAGGCAAATCGATCTTGCATGTTTACATATATATCATATATGTTTGATAAATTAGGATGCATATCATAATTTAAAATCTCAGTTCAAAACTCTTTCGGTACATCTTCAGGAGTTGCTTGGTTGATCTGAAGGGCATTGATGTCAGCTAGAACCTCCTCCAACATCTTACGCTGCTCCTCAGTCATCTCAACGGAGCCGATGTCAAAGCCATCATCACCTTTGTCGGGGATTGCAGGCATGGAAGGGGCAGAGGTAATGGTAGAAGTAGACCTCCTGTCCCGGTAGCTTGCAGCACCAGCGGCCTCAAAACAATCACTCTCAAGCCTGGGCGAAACCATGATCTTCAAAGGGGAATCATCCGTGGGTTCTACGGCGGCTGCTTGTTGTTCCGTCCATTCCAAACGGATGGCCCTGATAGTTGCAAAGAGATCACGGACTTTGGGGTCCTGGTGATGGGGGCCACACAACCGTGCATTTTTTTGTTCAACAACCTTACATAAAGAACATAAAAATATAGCATAACATAGCATGCAGTGAGACAGCAAAATATATCAAACTCTCCATACCATTCCAAAGCACAGCTTGCCAGAACCCAGCGACGAAAACATATAATCTCAACAAATATCACAACAGTAACAGTCAAATGAAAACATCCCAAGCTCACCCACACCCTTCCCCAACCCAGTCCCGTGGACGTTGACCTCGTTGGTCTGAGTCCTTCTGACGACGGAAGGCGAATGTGTAGAGCTGCCGGAGGTTCCAAGCATCACAGTAAGCTTCACGGTGAGCAGGGTTGTACTTGACCATCTTGAACAGGTCGCACACCTGCAAGCGAACATATTGCTTGAAACTGGTAGATGTAGTTGGGGAGGATTTCGGGCATTGATCAAGTTTTCCAAAAGGAGGCTGCAACTGACATGTCAAATGCCTCTTGATCGATCTAATAAGACGTGTTGCAGCCACTCTCACGAAAAACAGTCAAATCTTGGACATATTTCATACAATGAAGAAGAGAGGGATCTATATATATATATATAAATATAAACCATAACAATGCAACAATTAAACGACAATATATACATATATACACATAAAGGCCGGGTTTTAAAGTGGTATGTGTGAGGAAAGGTGAAATAATCTGATTGGATCCTGGAAATTGGCTGGAAGATATGTATCCGGTAATGGAAAAAACCATTTGGATCAGCTAACATGGCCTCTTTCTTCAGTGCATGGATGTTGGCAAAATTCCCATGAAGATAGTTCATCATGATGGTGATCGGCTCAACATTGAGTTCAAGGGATTTGGTGCAGATCGGTTGTTTGTCTACATCACCCTCTTCCTCTTCTTCATTTTCCATCTTCTGGTTCTCAACTGGGGCGGGCCATTGCAGCCAAGAAGTCTCCCGTTGAAATCTCCGTCGGATGACATGGTTTTTCTCCCACTCCAGATGGATGCCGACCACCCCGCTCATGGCAAAATGAGATGTATGAGCAGCCCACACAGGGCAAAAGGTTGCTGTGAAACGCTGCGATGGAAACAGCATATATACGTGTCAAACTTGCACCGTATACATGGTATATAAATCATCTCATACATATATATAAGATCGATTTCAGAAAAATCAT
This sequence comes from Symbiodinium sp. clade C Y103, assembly GCA_003297045.1. Classification (NCBI taxonomy): domain Eukaryota; class Dinophyceae; order Suessiales; family Symbiodiniaceae; genus Cladocopium; species Cladocopium sp. clade C. The sequence continues at coordinate 66,459 of BGPT01001261.1, read as the reverse complement.
CTGTGACCTCACCTCACAACCCTTTTCACAAATCAACGTTGTTGGTGCACAATGTAGACTGCCAACCCGACCATTTCCCACCGTTCCAGGAGCAATATGCCAGTGGGACCACTTGATGATCCTGGTGAGTGATGAGGGCAGCCGTGTCCTGCAACCAGCACTTGGAAACCCTGAGGGGATGATAGACGATTCAAAACTCAAATAACATTCGCATATATATCATCAAACATGGCTCCTCTATCGGACCAGTTTTTATCATAATTGATGTTATTCATCCAATCTTGATGCACGCAGTCAAGATTGCAAAGCAACATATGGAAACTTGCGATCTCCCATCCTGAGAAATCCAAGCCATAGGCCACAAAGTAGCAAGCCATTGCCATTGGAGTCATTGGAGGAAAGTCATGGGTGCGCAAATTGTTTCTTTACATTGCTCAGCATTGTTGACGTTTTATTCGAAGATAATCTTAAGTCATTTGATGTCAAAACCCATGAGCTTATGCATAACACTATGAGTGCTGGATGCCAATTATGTTTTGGGAAACCCTGCTTCGAAGCTTAGTTGCTCACCAACAGCCTGGATCAAACGCAAGAGAAAAGGTGCCTTGGTGTTCCTGAAGCCGCTGGCTGGGACGTGCGGATCCACCAGAATAGCCCAAACATGAAAGTGTACTATTTTCACTGGAAGTTCACGATTATTCGTTGAATCATGGGAAAGTGAAATAAATATAGTACACTTCTCAAAGTTGATCTTTTTAAACAGCAACTTTCGTGATGCAGGTAGTCCCTAAGAATCGGTTCCGCAAGTAGTAGATGTCCCAATAGATCCACTATAGTCGTTGGTTGAATCATCCAAAAACATCGACATCACCAAGACACTATTGTATTGTGCATGATATATTGGGGGTGGGTCAAAACCTATTAATTATTATCCATTTTAGTGGGATGAACATCCATTTACCAGCTATTTTGATGTTCACGAACGGTACCAGGGCTCTGATTCATAGCCATATTAATAAATTCCCAATGGATCCATTAATCGACATTTTCCCATCATCCTAAATTGAACACCATCCCGGCAATCTCCCAAATCGATGTAATCACCATATTTGCCCAATCCAACAACCATTGTTTTACCATGGGAGCCCCATAGTAACTTCAGAAACCTCCAAAAACCACTGTTGATATATACATGATTGCTATATTCCCCGTCGATCCCAAAAATAGATCCAACTTCTAAATTTATTAATATCCATTACCCTCTGGTTATGACTAACATAGCCATGGGAAAATCCCCGATAATTAAATGGAGGTTTCGTTCGCTGGGAAAATCAGACCCCAAATTTGCCATGGCTATTCCAGTGCTCCGCCAAAAACTCCGCCACCAAGGCGCCTGTCGCCCAGCCTCCAGCAGCAGCACCTGTCTCTTGGGATCCTCCGAGAGCCGATACGCCAGGTGCGCGCCGGCGCTGCCGCCGCCCACCACCACGACGTCGTAGGAGGACGCCAGGCGCGGGGGATGCAATGGCAAGGGGAGGAAGGCCTTGAGGCTGGAACTTAACCTGGGAAGATCTGGGAAGATCTGGGAAGATGGAGACGGAAATGATGTTTTTACAATGTTTATATATTTTTGTGGATTTTTGTGTGGATTTTTTGTGGATTTTTTGTGGATTTTTTGTGTTTTTCTTGTGGATTTAATTGGAGGTTTCCGAAGTCATGGGCCCCAACTCATCCAAGTCATTAGACAATTTGTGTATGGAAACAAGCATGGCGACTTGGGGATCCCCCATGACTTCAGAAACCACCAATTGGGGTGATGGGTTGATAGGGCTTTTATGTATCTGAGATGCTTGGAGAATTTTTGGGTGATGAAATTTTGGAGAATGGAAAATTGTGGATTTAAATCTTTATTTGGAGGCAATAGGAGATTTTCTGGATGAAGGATGGTTTTCAGATTGCCATTGAAGTGGTGTAGCGGTCTATGTAGTCCATCGGTTTCATGATGATAGATTATTTTTAGGATCTTTTGGTGAGTTTTGACTGGGGATCATAATCTATTTATCTATAGTATATTATATATATATATCATGGATGGTTGAAGCTGTTGTTCGAGGTGGTGAATTTTGGATGGTGGGACATGATGATTTTGTTCTTTTTGTTGGGAGATAATGGGAAATATTAAAGATGGATGATAAGTTTTGGATGATGGGAATCGATTTGAACTTATTTTGAGATAATGGTTTGGGGAAGTTAATGGGTTTCTTGTTTCTTTATTTCATCTATTTCGTGATGTTGCATGTACATGTGTATACACACTAGCATACATATGTATATGTAGTGGGGGGTGATTTCACACAATAGGCTGGAGCCAAAAAGTTTGGTTACGCGTACAGTTTAAAACAAACTCATTCCTTGCAAACGAACGAAATTTCAGGGTGACATTAAGTGACATTAGTCAATTTTGGCCTAAAACCATCTTGCTGAAACCTGCAGAGACACCTCGAAGATCGAGACATGTCTTGTTTCGTTCCGCCACAACGCGAAGAAGATTTCAGCACCGCTTCAGGGCTTTCATGGCATCATGGCTTGGTAACAGCATTTCTGGTGAGGAGAATGTGAATTATTGGGGGAAGAATTGGGTTGACCGGTTAACCACATCAACCGGGAAGTTGGATTGAAAGGTTTGCCAACAATCTTTTCTGTGCAGAGGTTTGCCCTAACCGAAGATCTAAAAGGGAACTCAAACATGGTAGTGCTAAAAGTGCTAAACTGGGCAAAGGTTCATGACTTGTGACCCCAAAATTGGATGCTTCAATCATGTCCTAAGTCCTACCCTTGCCTTAAACACCTATCATTTTGGGATGATCGAAAATCAACCCATGTCTGGTAAGTCAATCGGGATGGTTTGTTGTTGGTTGACCATGCTACTAAAAACCATCCTCAAAATCAAACTAATGATGATCTAAATTCAAATGGGTAAAATATATGGTAAAACGAAGTTTAGATTACTTTTCAGGAAAGTCGGACTCTCCACATTTGCCACATTACTAAAAATCGCCAAAAGTCAACTCTTGATCCTTTGGACTCCTGATGTTCTTTGCTTCTTGTTGGGGTACATTGGCTCCAGCCGAAAAAAGGGCTACGCCGCAGTATGGTCATCCCCAGAATGGGAATCCTAAAACACTGTGTATATCATAGAATTACATATAGATATGGGATGATATGGGATGATATGGGGGTTTCCATAAATGGAAGTACCCCAAAATAGATGGCTTTATAATGGAAAATTCCATTAAAACAATATATGTTGATAGATCTATGAAGCTGGAAATAAGTGAACAGTGCAGGACTTCTATGGCTCTTTTTCAGGAATCAATCTTCAGAACTCCAAACTCTTAAGAGATCAAAATTCACCTACTGTATGTATATGAATCTCAAAACAAGAGACTAAGCCCCAACATGTGTTTGTCCAAAAGCGGAGCACACTCCGAATCCACTGCTTCATCATCATGTTCCCCCCTGAAAACAGTGCCATTTCGGGTGGTATCCCGTCTTGGACCAGAAAGCTAAATCTTTCATAGTTAAACCAATTGAAGTTTAAACCCCCAATTGTTCATGGTCAATTCCACCTTTTCCATGGTGACATTCGTGACATTTTGCGCAGCTCTCCTGAAATCTTTGGACTTGAGGTCCGCCTGCGGTTCTCACCGAGAATTGTGCTGCCTCTCTTGCTGCAAGCTCAGCTTGTGCAGCTTCCAAGATGGCCTGCTCCCTCCGGGACTCCTAGCACTGGGCCAGGAAAAATGATCGAACATCTTTGGAGTTTGCGCAACCCAAAAAAAGATAGAAAAGTGAAAAAAGTAACTGACTTTTGTACCACTTTTTTCCAGTAATAGAACATTGTTTTTCTATGCTTTTTGGAGAGGCTCAAATAATTGATGCCAAATATGGCTATGGTGATGTGATGTTCAACACGTTTTCTTACCCAAGTGCTGGAAGAAGTCGATTTGCCAAGAGTTGGCACCCCTGGTTATGAATAACGTAGCAAACTGGAAAATCACCATAAAAATAATAGGTAAAATCATCATAAGTCGTCTTTAAAAGGGCCATGGCTTCCATAGTTATGTCAAATAAACAGCGGGTAACTTATCCTGAAATCCGGTTTCAATTCGTTAGCCTCAATGAGCACATTAATCAAAATAGTTCAACGAAAAAGAGCAGTCAGGCGTGGAAGACCAAAAAGCGGTAGCTATTCCCAGGCAGTATTCATCAAATGGATTGGGATTTGCGATGTACAAGGACTAGGTTTATAGAAATGGCCAGATGTCCTCAAAATGTCACCGTCAAAAAAGTCCAGCCACAATGAACCCAATCTTGCGGGTGGTTGTGGGGACCTCTTGTGTGCCTCGAAAGCTCGCTATGGGGGTCGAAAATACCAATGGCGGTCAAAGAGTTGATTTTCAATGCATGTGTGTAAATACAGGTGATATAAAAGATGTGATGTTATATGCAAATCGTATCGTCGTATTCCGTCAGCAAGGGGTTTGGCAAACGCCATCTCTGACAGCTTTACTTTGAAAATTGGTGTGACAATCTCATCAAAATGCAGGTCTTAATAAAACACGCAAAACAACGAGGTAAAGTTGGTGCTGTTGGCGGAAACACCCAGATTGTCTAAACAATCTCCAAATTACTGTGTGTGTTGACATTCTAGAATTCGTTGCCTATCGATCATATATCTCCCACATGTTGCCTTCACCCAAATTTGGGATCCAGCATCCCAACCCAGGAAGTCATTCATTGCATCCCCATGTTTGCCAAGGTTCCTTGTTGAAATTCAGAGCTTGATTTTTTAAAGCATCATTTTGTGTCGATCAAATCCCATTTGTCGGTGAACGACTCCCTGTTTTTGTGGATTTTGTCATCAGATCTTTTTCAAATCTGATTCTGATTTTTCGTTGATTCATCCATGTTTCTTGTGGATTTTTACCACTACTTGGGGTGCAGTCGAGGTTACAAATGAATATAGCTATGGTCTTACACCCTCATAAGTTGGGCGTCTCACCCCTATAACTATGATCAAATTCACTGGAACTGCATTTCCAAGTAGGGGCACTGAGAAGTTGACATCTCCATTTTATCGAATTTTCCAGTAGTTACATGCTTTTACCACTATATCTTTTGCAATCCCAAGATTCTTGCCGGGCTCCTCCTCTTTTCGTCTCCGCTCCTCTTCTCTTTGCCGCTCCACCACACTGCTGTCCTGCTGAACCGCTTGGCTGCGATGCTGCATTTCGCGTTCGAGCTGCTGCATCCTGCGAGCTGTGGGGATGGCCGCACGGTGGAAGATGGGGAGCACGGTGAGGGCAAATCATAAAGATCATAATCATAATAATGATCCTTATAATAATTGGTGTACTGTTATTATGATGATATTAATTATTACAGTACTCATCATCATCATCATCATCATCATCATCATCATCATCATCATCATGATCATCGGAATAAATACAATGGCCCTTATCATGACTATTGTTATGATGGTCCTGATGTCTAAGATGGTCCAGCATGTTTTTCGTACGTCAAAGTTTGCTGGTCATCTGCTTGGGGCAAAAAATGACGTTCGGTGACCCCTTGGCTGCCTTGGCTCAACAAATAGCTGTGGGTCAAGTCATTGGGTACCACTGACACTTAGAAGGTGCATACTGAAAATGGCCAAAATCCGGTTCTTCCTGGATCTGAAGTTCACCCCAGTTACTATCTGCAGATAGCAACTGGGGTCAGTTCAACTTACAATAACCAGGCTTCCCAACCAGTTAAACCAATGAACAGTGTTCAATGCTTTGTTACTGAAATAGCAATCACCAGTTCATGGATTATGATGAACTCCAATATATGTTGGGAATTAGAATTCCCTAGAATCACGCAAGCAGCAGCGGCTCTGAACAATCATCATCCACCATGTATCAATCATGTCAATCATGCCACATTTTTCGTGGTAAAAACCAATAGTTGGTGAACCAACTCACTTACTGGAATGAACCGCCAAGTACCCAAATGTCCTCTGCTCTTGTTGCTGCTTCTGTTCTTCCAGTCGCTGTTCCTCCTGCAGTTTCAGCCGCTCATTCCAGCGATCCTCTTGCGGATTCACCTGATGCAAGCAGCGGTCGCAACTTCAACTACTGAGTGTGTCCAAGAATTATCAAAAATTAGCGAGTGAAGAAGAATCCGTTTGAGTGAAAAAGAAGCTTCAAATCTGTTGGAAACTACGTTTTTTTCACATTTCGCACAAACCCACGTGGTAATACCCCCACACATCATCAAAAATTCACCCTGCGTTGCCACTTCAATGCCTATGTTTGATAATTGAATGCTTCGATCCAATTTTTTGGGTGCTTAAATTCCAACATGTTCCTCGTGTCACGATGTTTCATCCTAGCTCTTGTGGTAAATCCACAGGATGTGCTTCAATCTCCATGTTGTTCACAGTCCCAATGAAGTTCATCGAAGGCTGAAGTTACGCCTTCCGCTGAGGACTTGAAAACTCTTCTCCTCCCTCTGAGCCCTGGCGTTCCTGGCTGCGCCGCAGCTTGTAGCCACACCAGGGCACAAGCGCCCAAGGTGACCACTTGTGAATATAGGGACTGCGCCGAAAAATATGTCAGATTCAACCATTCAATTTTTCGGGAAAGTAATGGGATAATGATGGGACAATACTGGGAAATCTCACCACCATAGTGGGATTTAAAAATCAGCGAAGCCTCAGCAAACTGGAGATTCACCCGTGAAATACAAATCACCTTCTCCAATTCCGGGTCCAAAAATGGTAAATTCAAACTTACTGTTCCCAATTTATGGTCATTCTTTTGTGGGGCAAATGAGGTTTTCTACCATCAAATTGGGGGGGGTTGCCCATAATGTTCAGACATTTCAAACCCAATTAAACACCACATTGGGTCGACTGTATACACCAAACAGATGGTTTTATAAGTGTAATAAGCTTAATTTGTTTAGAACTACAAATGATGACTTCGCAGGTCCATTGGTACGTCAATTTTGACCCATAGCCATATGAGCCATGAAAGTTAGACCTTGTCTCATCGCATGAAATATCAATTGGTTGAGAGGTACAGTATTCATAGTCTGATTTGTAACAATCCGTAAACCAGGTGGTACAGTATAACCCACTACAATAATCAACCAACAAGGGTATGTTCAATGGCGCAATTGGGATCATCCCAAGTTTTTTTCGAAGTCACTGGTGGAAGAAAGCTCACTCCCAACATCGCAGGGAAGTCCTCCGTCAGCTCGTAAGGTGCGTCAGCCACCTCCTCACCCTGGGCAGATAAACCCAATAATGCGCCCTGATGCTTACAGGGTTGCTCCCAACACCCCAGATACCTTTGGGGCAGAAATTTGCTAAGTATAGAGTTGAAATTCCCGATTTTCCCCTCTTTGTGGCAACAATCTTATGGATGAACAGCCTGGCACCTCCAAAGTGCGTCCCCATTTTCTAAGCTATACCCAAAGGCAAACCCCCAATCCACTGACAGTTTCCTGGACACATCTTAACTTAGGGCCCCCTACCTTCACTATACTTTCATCCTGGGCTTTCCAGAGACCCTAGTTACCCTCTGGTAAACGAATATAACTATGGAAAATCACCATTCCTAATGGGAAAATCAACTATAAATGGCCATTTTCTATATAGCTGTGTTCAATTACCAGATGGTAACAAAATTATAAGTCAACCAACTGAGTTATCGAATTACCAGAGGCAGCGATCCTCGCCTCGCCACGAACAAAGTCCAAGTGGCTCGCGTCGCTCTGGGCGAGTTGGGGCTGAGTCCCCAATGAGGGTGAAGGTCTGGGGGAACAAAAAGCATCCGGAACTGGATTAGCCTCTGGTGAACTAACATAGCTATTGAAAATGGCCATTTATAGTGGACTTTCCCATTAAAAATGGTGATTTCCCATAGTTATGTTAGTTTACCAGAGGGTACCCTCTGGTAAACTACCACGACTATGGAAAGTCACCACATTTTTCAATAGGTAAATCAACTATAAAAATGGGCTATTTTTAATAGCTATGTGGGCTATGTGAGTTTGCCGGAGGGGAAGGTCATGTTTAATTCCTAAAATACCAAAGAAATATCAACTGATACTTCTGTCACGGTTTGTGGGATCATCGTTCCCCACTTCTTGGGTGGTGGAAAATCAAACATGTTCAAATCACCAAAGGAAATTCTGCAACATCGGACGAAAAACTTGGGTCAGACAGAAAATCTCACTGGTGCTTAGTAGGGAAAGGGGGGACTGACCTAAAATAACCATTAATAATCATTCCATTCCCCCATGCCCTACTAAGCACCAGTAAGAAATTGGGCCATGAAGTTTCGTGCCTTTATTCTTTACAAAGTGGTCCTATGTGAAGATCCCCTGGTCTTGGTTTGGGTTTGCTCCAGAGGCCATGAAAAGGTCAAACATATTCCCCAATAGATTCCCAATTTCTGGTGGGTTTCCCATTAAGGAAAGTAAACAAAAACCTGACTCAGCAAATGGTCCTATATAGGTTTGTCTTGAAATATCAGATTGTTGGTTATAGTTACTGTATCTGTATCCCATTATATTTCAGGATATTCCCATCTGATGGTTCGAGATTTTGCTTCTGATTGTGATCGCTTCCATCCGTCTATGATATCTCCATCCATTCTATATGTTGGTCATATATCCCATGATTATCCCATGATGTGTCCATAAAGTGGTTGATTTAGTCCCCATTTATTGGGTTGATAGCATCCACCATAAACCCAGGTGCTTAAAACTCAGCGCGGCAGCTCCGCATGGCTTGGGCTTCGTGCTTTTTTCCCGAGGCTCTGTCGAGGCAGTTTGCAAGGCAGCATCTGTTCGGTCCTGCACAACCCTCGCTACTATACACTGCCGACCACAGAAACTGGCTCCATGTGAAAACGCTCAAAACTTACAATTTGTTTTTAAGTCAATATTCTAGTGTCTATGTTTCAAAAATACATGGCCAACTTTATGATGTTTTGGGGATATTGACATTTAACACCTCTAGATTTTCCGAAACATGGATCCAGGAAATAAGTACAAAGCATACACATCAGCCTGGTCTGCTTAGCGCGACATACGACAAATGATGCTTCTGGCCAAGCATGGCATCACTGGTACTGGCCCCACGGCGTCACTGGCCCATAGCGCCAACTTCAGCAAAAGGTAGATCAATCAGCGCATATCACTCAGCACGTATCAGCTTGTTTCACAGCTGAGGCACGATCTCTGAATGATGCCCATTTTGGGGATACAAGGTCGATTGAGTATCTCAATTCCCATCACCCTGTCCATTAGTGGCTCCATGCGAGGTACCCCTCTATTTCATGAATCAACCAGTGGATAAACATTGCCAATCTTGGATACCCTGCCATACACTGCCTGCAAGAGAAAATTATCATTTCTAGCTGGTTCGGTTCATCTTTCTCCATGTTTTTGGGGAAAAAAAAAACGCTAGACTACTCAGCCCCTATTTTCTTTGGGTGAAATCACATGTTTCATGATGAAATCCCTGTAATCAACAAGATCCCTATGTGGCAGAGTTACATATACCAAAGTTATCCAAACAAAACACACCATTTTCTGTGGAAAAACCCTGGGTTTTACAAATCAGAGATCTGCTCAATCCATGGCTTGCAATCCCCCTCCCGCAGCTACTGGCGGTGGGGTTGGTGGAGGCGCGGTCGTCGCGGTCGTCGGCATCGTCGCCGCCGCAGCTGGCGGCGCTGGTGCTGATGCTGGTGGTACTGTCTGGCCAGTCAACACCTGGCCACACAAATAGGAAGGGTATTCTGTTGGAGCACAAAAAAAAAAGGTTTTTGGGGATCTATTTCTATGCAAACATATATGTAAATATATAATTATACATATTTCGATGTATTTTCTATGTCATCATTAGTTCACCAACCTAAAAAGTCCCGGTGACCTTCATGCCCCATGTTTTGAAGCCATCATGTCTGTGTCCCATTAAATCCACCATGTTTCACAAGTCACACCCTTTAGATCAGCATTTTCCGACTTGGAGGATCATCCCACGAATCGTAAGTGGTTAATTACCATAGTTAGTTCACCCATTTATAGATGGAAACTTACTACCCATGTAGTGAAATCCCATGGAAATCCATTGGTTTAAGGGAAAATTTGAACCGGAAACCATGGATTTTCCCATGAAATATAGGGGTTTCCGCTTCCAATTTTCCCATGAAACATCCATTTCATCAGAAGGTCAACATCAACGATCACAAGGACTAGACCCATCCATTGATAACCACTGTACCAGGTGTGAGGCCACTGAACATCCATTAACCACCGGGAAATCCGCCATTTTTCGTCGTGAGATCAGCAGATTTCCCCTGGATCCGCCTGGTGCAGCGCCGCCGCCTGCGGATCCCCCGTCCGCGCCGCCGCGGCCGCCGTCTGGGCCAGGACCTGAGTCATTGCCGCCTGACGCGCCTGGGCGACCTGGGCAGTCAACATATGTGGTGAATACATGGCCAACATATACGGAATAATACGGTTAGTATAGGGATATGATCTCAAATGGGCTTAATTCAGGTTAGTGAATTATTGTAACTTACCCAGACTGATGATCACTGATGTAGATTGGGTTACAACATGTTACAAAAAATTAGTTAATGTGGGTAAAACAATGCCATAAACCACCCATTTGGGAAGGGTTTATACCAACTATTTATAGCGATTTTGGGGATGGTTTATTATTGTTTTACCCACATTATATGGGTTATGACTAACATGATATGATTCTATATCTAAAATGATAGGATATGGTCATCTGGGAGTTATATCATGGGAATAGGAGGTTAATAAGGGATAATAATGATCAAGATATACTTAATATATACACTTAATATGATAATATGATAATACAGAATATATGGTAAATTAATGTAGTAACTTACTATGATAATATTATATTGTTAATGATATGGTTAATGATATGGTTAATTATTTATGTCATATTGTATGATGTGATTAAAATATACTTAACATTGATAATATGATATGTATTAATTAATCATTCTACACGGCCAACAATACAGATAATCAATATATACTTAATCAAAAGATATGATATGGATAATATGTATATATATATATATATGCTTAAGACTAATGCGATAATACTAATGGGATAATATTGGGTTCATCCATGGTGTATCGATAGTAAATAGCAGAGAATATGTGACTGAGCTGTGGCTCATGTGGTGAATAGTGGACAATAATGGATTTAAGCATTTAAGTGGGATAATCATCTATAGTTGGGGGTAATCAACATGTCTATAATAGTTTATGAAACTAATGGGATAATCTCATGGCTGTTAAGAAGTAACTATATAGTAAACATGGTTAGTGAAATGTTGTCAGCTCATAAACCAAACATGGTTTATGGAATACTTTGGTAGTCATAATAACTAATCGTGGCTAACATATGATTCATGTATGGAGAATCTAGGGTAATATATGGTTGAAATATGGCTTTAGATATGGCTCAATGTGGTTTCGGGTGTGCTTTTTAAAATATGGCTGATCATACTGATCATCAATAAATACCCTCTGATAAACTAACATAACTATGGGAAATCACCACTTTTGCTGGAAAAATTAACTATAAATTGCAATTTTTAATAGCTATGTTAGTTTACCAAAGGGTGGATATATATATATATACATAAAACTGTGCATATTGATTCATACGGTTGGGATTACCATGGGGAACCCAAATGATAAAGATAATTTAAAAAATGCAATGATAACAATGAAACAATAATAACAATGATTGAGGGTCAAGATATGGTATGAGATGGTTCATTATGGTGAGTGGGCAAAACTTTTTGGACATATTCTCTGATTTTCTACCATCAGAAAACACCACAATGGATCAACAAAACAGGCTCAGAGTGGCCACGAAACGCCAAACAAACCATCAATCCCAACTTAGAACTAACTCATAAAACCCACTTCTTCCCAGAAAATCAACTATAAATCCCATTAAAAAAATTTCAGTGATCCTTTACCCCAAACCCATCAACTCATCATCTTCCCCCTGCCTGCTGCAGTGCCGCAGCTCGATCACCTTGCGCCTGTGCCGTCACCAGCCCCTGCAGCAGCGCCGCCCGCGGATCCACCGGCGCCACGGGCGGCGGCGGCGGCGTCGCCGCGGTCGCCGCCGCCGCGGCAAAGGCCTGGGCTACGGCGGCCTGCTGCGCTTGCGCGGCCTGTTGCGCCTGCACTTGGACCTGCGAGAGTGGAATATGATATGGTAGAAACTATTATGGTTTAGGATTGATGATGACGAAACTATGGGTGCAAGTCAGTTCAGCCACTTACAAATAAAATAACTCAAAAATAAAAACCTTCTTAAGTAAGGATATTAACCAGTTACTCCGTTAGGTGATCCTCCATGGGGGAATGTGGTGCCAATTTTCGTTGTGTGCTTGCAACTTATGGCAAATTTCATAGGGAAAATGAGGTTCTAAGCCAGCCATTCGATGGTTTTTAAGCCATTGGACGGTGAAAAATGGCTGACTTTTAGCTGTTGGAGTTGTACAACCATGGTATAACCATGGTGATAATGACCAAAAGTTCTGGCTTCCATGGTTCAAACATCTTCAAATGGAGGTATTCATGGGAAAAACATCTATACATGGAGGCTTCGTAATGGAAAATCCCCTTTTTTCCATGGAGTTTCCAGGGTTCAAACCATCTTGACATGTCATGGTTCACCACCATTACCTGCAGAGCTTGCGCCATGAAGTCTTGGACCGTTGTGGATGCTGGAGGCGGCACTTCCCGCAAGATTCGTTCCACCTGAGCGTCCGCTGTCACAGGCGTAAGGGGATCGACTGTCAATGAAAGAGAAGTCAACAACGAAAGAACAAATCTGAATACATACTACATGATACACACAATGTATGTTCAATAATGCATATCAGGCATATCAGTACATGATATAAACGTAGAATTGTCAACAAAACGGACAAAACATCATACACACAAATCCTTGGACTGGACGTTCCAAGTGCAATCATGCCATCCTGGGTAGACATTTGGTTTAATTCACCTGAATTTCAACGGCCGCATCGACACATACAAGTGATGCCCCTTTTCAGAATCGCTAAGTTGGTAAACAGGACTCCAAAACCCTAGGCTTTATGGTGGATATATATGGAACTAGGTTTCATGGGATAACATAAACCAACCAACATGAGTGGGGGGAAACACCTTCTTCGGAACTGCAGTTCCAGTGAACTGTTCGTAGTAAGGTTTCACCATAGTTTTTTTCGGGGGCCCATAAAACAACTTTTGGGGTGAACTCACAATAGTTGTACCCAAAGAAGTAGCTAAAACTGCACCCCCAAGTACGGCTTACCAAAAAATTGTTCCATCATCCATCTTAAAAAATACCCAAAATGCATCACCCAAAAAAAGCATCTCCGTAGCCCCAGACTTCCCCACCTCCTGCGCACTGAGCACTTGCGCCGGTGCCGCCCGATGGTTCACCGCCACGTTCACCCGTCCCATCAACGCGGTGCCCACGATGCGAATCGTCACGGCCGCCGGACCCGTGGCCGTGGCACCAAGGGTGTTGCTGTTGGTCCAAAGTCCTGGGGATGGTTGGAGATGGTTGGATACATCTTTGAAAAATACCTAGATATGTCTATATGAGATAGGTATATATATATATATATATAGAGATAGATGTTTATCATATACTATATAATTATCGTACATCTATATTCAATGGCTTAAAAACCATCTGCTTTGGAGGATCATCACACTTCAGTTACTGGTTACTGACACTGGTGAAGAAGTTCCCGAAGTCGGATATGTTCCATGAAGGTTCTTTTCTGTTATGATTATGGTCGCTAAGCACTTACTAAGTGTCTCGAATAATGTGCATATATACCCCCCCAAATGTCCATTTAATAGCATGGAATGGGAATTATTATGGAAACATGATGAAATGTGATGATCAACCATTGGATTTGGGTTTCTTCCCCTAAATTTCAGACAAACCAAAGTAGGTTTGGTGATTTTCTGAAATTCCATTTGCCAAATGTTTCACAACTGCTAAACAATCAGAATCTCAGTCCGATTTTGCTATTGATCGATGATTTCCCACTAAAACCCAAGTATAAATCCATTATGAGCTCATTATCATCCCACTATCATCCCATGTTTTATGTGTGAATTACCATTTTGAACCCAAAAAAGGTCTTCATTTTTCCTTATTTTGACCCCAAAATCTGACCCAACCTGCCAATGTTTGATGGATCTTCATTTGTCATGCAAAAAATATTCCCATGTTTCATGGTCTTATTGCCATCTAATTTCCATATTTGAATCCATGTTTCATGGTTGATATCCCCATCTTTGATGGTTATATATTGCCATGTGAAACTGCCAGAGAGTACCCACGAAATTTCCACCCAACAACCCACCCCAATTGCCTCCAGTGTCTCCGAAGCCTCCCATGATGGCGGCGCCATCCTGTTCCACCGCCACATTGGGCGGGATGATCACCGTGACACTGCCCCAGAAGGCGGTGGAGCGGATGGTGATGACCTCCGAGCAGATTCAAGGGATTTTTGGAGTCGAAAAAAATCGGATTTTCTGATTTTGTTGGGACGTGTTGATGGATTTTCTTGGGAGGTTGATGTTGTCTTTTCGAGTTGATGGGATTTTCTGATTTTAATGGGGTATACCTTTTAAATGACCATTTGATGAGGAAAATGATCATGAAACAATTGGAGGATTTTCAATGGGATGAGGTACCACCATATTTTCAGACCCAGATTTTCTGGGGACATGTTGATGGATTTTCTTGGGGTTTTATGGATTGTTTCCAGGAATTGATGGGATGTTTTGAGTGGATGTGTGGGATGTCTTTTGGATTTGTTTATGGCTACTTAGATGTGATTTGATGATTTTGATCGATTTGTGCGTGGCATGTTCAGGAAGCTGCTGGTGTTTGTCTTGTATAATTTGGGATCTTTTGTGAAACTTTGCGGAAACATGGAATTCGGAATTTGGAACCAGCCTGCATGGTCATGGGGCCATTCCCTGTGAATATCCATTTGCTGACTTTGCCATCAAACATTGGAAAAAGCAAGAACGAGCTGGACATGACTACTGGAACTGGCACTTTGCCCGTTTGGTATGGCCAACCATACCTAACGCATGTTTCCTTTGGGGGATTCTATCTGCATTTTTTGGTCGGTGAAACACCACATTTATGAATAAGGCATACCACGGTGTAACCATGGTAAGTGGTGTCAATATCAATGTTCACGTGATCGCTCCTATTTTCCACCTTGAACCAATACAAAGTTGACCCAACAGTGGCAAAACAAAGCACTTGACCCCCAACCTCATCCCTCTCTCCAATTCTTCCAACTATCATTTTTTTCTGAAACTTCTATAGCTCCAAACTGGCTCCCCATGGTTCACTGGAGCGTTCGCCAAGGGGCCGGGTATTTGAAGAGCGCCTGGCTGAAATCCACCGTGGATCCCCCCAGATAGGCCGAGGCCGTGACTTCCTGCTCCGGTACCCAGCGGCCATACTGATCCGCGCCCGAGAGGAAGGCCACGAAACTGGACATGGCGTCGGGGGCGGATGGGGAAAATTCGGTCGGTCAATGGCTGCGGTACTCCGGTTGTTCTTTGTTGGACAGGTTCAGGGGGGGTGATAAGAGTTCCAGCTTGCCGGGAAACAAACTGAGAAGTCATGTGGAGGTTTCCTAAAATGGGGGGTACCCAAAAATAGATGGTTTATAATGGAAACTCCTATTAAAATGGATGATTTGGGGGTACCCCTATTTTAGGAAACCTCCATGTCACAAGTGTTCATCATTCTTCAACAGATATTTTGGCAGTTGATTCTTCCCCCAGCAGCTCGGTGCATCATTCCAGCTGTCACATTGAGACGCGCCTGGCTGTCTTCTCGAAGACGAGAGGTCAGCTTCGACTCCTGTCGGAGGTGTGCACAACTTGATCCGATTCTGATAGATTCCTCGAGAAGATGGGGAATCAATCCCAAAGATTTTACGACCCCATTAACTACTAATATACCACATGTTATAAGGATTTTTACTCTTCACCAGTTCAAACCTAGATAAGCTAGTTTTTCTTACCCAACTTAGCCAACTGGGTCACCACCGGGTATTTGGCAGGGTAGTTATATTCATTGGGTGGAAATTGCAGATCTCTGCCACAAAAAGTGCCTGAAACATGGCAAAAAATCCAGCAGCCCAGAACCTCACCAGAGCTTGCCCTGAATGAATACCGAACTGAGGTGGTTGTTTGGTACATGAAGGTCCCAGTTTTTGAGGTTCCCCCCTTAATCAACAAGCATAAGAAGCAATGGCTTTCAGATCTAAGATTGAAATCAACCATTTTCCTGGATCCCTGACTCTCGAGGTTCGAATTGGCACCTAAACAAAGACCTGTACTTAGAAAAGACCACATATTTCCAGAAAGATGTTGACATCTTCTTTTTGCCGGAAAAAGTGGAATTATTGGTGGCATGGGTCGGGGGGTCCCTGGGCAAGTTGTGGTCAGCCGGCCTCGACGACGATCTCCGGCAACGGACCTGGTTGGATCGCATTTCCGGTGCCCCAAAATCCAGCATCATACATTTTTTTCCCCATTTAAAGCGCCTTGGGGGTATACATTGTACCAATGCAGTGTGCCATTTCTGGACAACCACAATACATAGACTTTTTAGATCCGCAAATGCACCAGGAATCCACTACCACAAAGATCCCAATACTTCGTGACTAAAAAGGCTGAGTGTCGAACGTATGGCAGGAGGCTCCTTCCTGAGCAGTAACAAAAAGAGGGGGATGGGTAGAAGCCATCCAACAAATTGGTACACTGGGGAGGGGGGTTATAACTTGTGAAATCCACATAAAAACCATGTCGGCAAGCTCAAAATCATGCACATGGTGGCATGGTCAATACATGAAAATGGCGGGGTTCCCAGCACATGTTCCCCTCATCGAATACTTGAACACTGATGAATAATCATATTCCCTGTAAGCAGATGCCATAAATAAACATCCATAAAGTGTGTTGAGAGTACCTAGATCCTCTTCTCAATCACCCCAACCAGCGCCCGGTTTTCCATTTCCCTCATGTCTGCCGGGCTGTACAAACCGGCATGGCGGGGCGGATCCTTCTTGTCCAAGAAGAGTATCCCAACGAATCTTGGGGGATCTCAACAAATCTGACAAATATGGATTTGACCATCAGACATTCAGTGAATTAAACATCAAAAATTGGGATACCCTCTGGTAAACTAACATAACTATGGGAAATCAGGAAAATCCATATAAATGGCCAATTTCAATAGCTACGTTTAATTACCAGAGGGTATTTGATGCGTCAATCGATGGAGCGCAGGAAAATCGAAACCAGAAACCCGTTTTTTCTTCCTGAAAATGTTCTCAAGAATCCAACGATTCTGGGAGAAACAGACCAAAGGTTTCTCATTTAGTCTCAGCTGTCGCGCTCAAACCATCCCATCTTGTTTAAGTGGCTTACCACCATGGTTCCTGACCTCCAAAGCGCTTTCAACTTGAGATGGGCATCTCAATCCTAAACATGGATCCAGCCCCGCCGACCAAAATTGCCCAAATTGCCGCGCCCCTGTCATTTCGGGTTCAAGACCTGGTGAAAGGGTCAGCCGTGTCCCACGACACGGCTGATCGGTGAATTTGGAGGGGCTGATCAGTTCGCATTTTCTAAGGTTGGGGATCGGTAAAGAGATATTATTCCAGATAGCAAAAAGAAAATCAACAAGAATTTTAGCTATCATGTGGTTGGGAAACTTTAAGTAGGTCCAACTGGTTCCCCATTTTCATAGGGAGTATGAATACCCCTAGCTCCTCCCGGCTTCCTCCGAACCAGTGGTTGGTGCCTCTCAAAAGGTTTGGCCAATTGGGTGCCTCTCAAAATGTGGTTTCCACCCAAACAACCCATACATTGATTGGGATGATTAGCTAATGACTCGTGGATTGTATGGGATACCTGCTTTTTCAAACCCCAACTGGTTTCCGATTCGAATGAATGTGCTAACGAAATGCGCAATGCCCCGGTTTGTCCCATGGAAATCCCAATACCGGGATCGAAACCACTGGATATCTGCTGGAATCAGCCACCCTGAGTCTTGAAATTTGGGGGGTTCCATCAATGGTGGATCCCCAATAGCTGGATGATTTATCATGGACAATCCTACTAAAATGGATGATTTAGGGGTACCCCCATTTCAGGAAACCTCAATTTGGGGGTCCAACTTGATGCTATTATCTCGTTGCTGAATCGAGGAATCAACCGCTTCTGAATGGCTTTCCAAAGTCTCTATGAACCGCCAAACAATTGCTGCATCTCCATTTCCATAGATTGCACCTGACTGAAAATTGCTCCTACTTTCAAGTTTACCCTCCGGTCATCAAACATGGCTTGCTGGAAAACCCATCATTTAAATTTAGTTCCGTGATTTTCCCAGGGAACTCAACCCCCATTTCGAGGGATTTCCCAGCGGCCCACCATCTTTGACTACCAGATGAGTTCTCCCAGCTTCGCGGCACGCCTTGGGATTGATCTTAGCCGCCTCACAGGCGGCCTCAAAGTCTTCTCCATACCTTACCACTTGTGGGATTCGACTTCTTCAGCAGTAAAAAGACTGGAATTTTACGAGGAAAACATGATTAATCGAATAATTTGTGTAGTTGATTTGTGATAGCTAGTTGGTTTATAAGTAGGCTAACTGTGAGTTTTATAGTAGATCTATAGACATCACTGCAGGGGACCGCATTGCAGGTTGAGACGACGTGACTGAGAAGTGGCCTCAACATCTTGTCAGGAGAGCTAAACAATGGGGAATTCACTGATGGAAATGAGGATTGAACTGACGGGAAATTGGGCACACACCAGTGGAAAGCGGGCACTTAGCCAACCCAAATTCAGGATTCTCATTCGCCAATATTAATGGGTCAAACTAAGGTATGACTGTCGTTTTTTAACCTCGACAAGTTGGGATATAATCCGTACAACTACGATTTTTTCAAACCCACTTGCACTGGCACCCCAACTATTGACCATCAATGATAATTTAGAATGATTACAACACCAATTGTAAGGCCATTCTTGGGAAATGATTCCCGTACTGACCATCATCCGGCTTGAGGTGGTGTGTAGCAGGACGCCAGGATTCATAACAAAGTGATACAGTTTGTCAAATGCCAAGAACCGGTGAATCACTGGTCAAAAGTCAAAGGTTGAGCCAAAATATTCTCACGAATTGGGACCGTCATCCAATTTTGGATGGAGAAAAAAAAAATTGTTGAAACCACAAACCAGGTCTTGTAGGGGCTGATAGCACCTCTTTTCCTTTGACAAACAGAATAAATAGCTCGGATTGTCTGTCTGCAGAGGCTTTGAGGATCCCACAATCCTTTCCAGCAGCGTAGCACCTGTGGTATTTCAGCATGCGACAGCAGTTGAGGAACATGGCAGAAATCCCTGGAATTTTGAGCCATACACATATTATAACCCCCAAAACTAATTCCAATCTTTAGTTGTCCTATTCATTTGAAGTATTCCTCACAGATTTCAATAAGATGTTCCTAGTTCCGAGCTGATATGATGCCTGATTCATTGTTGTAACTGTTCCTCAAATATGAAAAAACACGTTCCCGTTTCCTGAAAGCTGATGAACTCCAGGATTTTCCATCCTTTCCAGTCACCTGCCATGACATCCCCCTCGACCCCGTCGGAAAAAAACCTCAAGAGCTTCCTGCTTCAGCGCTCCGTGAGCCGCCTGGTGTTCGGTTTCTGAGATCTTCACCGTTGAAGTTGCTGGAAATTGGCTTGCAATATGAGTCCCCCAGTGATGTTTGTTAGTTTATAAATCACATAAAAACTAGTGTGTCATATCCCCCCATAAACCACAGAATTCACCACAAGCTACAAGATGAGATAAGTAAATCTAGCTATCGCAAACCAGGGCTCTCACCTCGTAGAAATAGTAGCTTAACTCGGCTTTATGGTCGAGATGGGGGATCACTTCCAGCTGGAGACGTAGCTGGGCTAGTTCACACCAGGTGTAGGACATTGCCGCTACTTACCCTGCCTATAGCTAGATGGTTTATTTCCGCAAGTCAACTCTTGGGTTTGTGGCGGAAATATCGAACTGGTATGAACTAGTGAATTTGGGTGTGTAAACCAAGTAACATCACTTGGGGGGTAGCGCATTCTGGTGATCAAATCAAATATCCAGCCTTACATGGAGTTTTAATGAGTTTTGTCACTAATGACAATTGTTCTGATGGCAACATTGCATGGCCATATCATGGCAATATGTTCTGGTGGCAAACTTCCTGCATGGAGCTTTGTGGGTGGCGGAACGCCCAAGTTGCCACGTTGCCAACCCCGCAAATTTGACTGACTCAGTAAAGACAGAAAAAGTCTGAATATATGGATCAAAAATGAAGTGTTCCAATGGATTCACAGAAGATGTTTTCTTTTTGAAACCATCCAGTTCTTGGACCAGATCCCCATCAGCCCATCGGGCACCTGCTGCGCACAGGTGGCCGTGGTTTTCAGCAGCTGCGGTATGTGGGGCAGCAGATCCTTTCCGAGTGCCTTGGACAAAAAATGGCCTCTGGACGCAGCAAAATTTTGGATTTTACCCATCAAAACGGTAACTTCACCAGCCACATGCGATGTTTTACCAACCAAAATTGTGATTTCATCTGAATTAAGATGTTTGTTGGACTGTTCTTAGAATGAAATGTTGGGTTTCTTGGCATTCAATGAAGTCGCTTTTTGTGTCGATTTGCTGCTGAAACTTGGCAAGCTTTAGTGGGTTATGGTTATGTGGTAAACTCATCAAACCCAAAAAGAACCAACAAAACCTAAGTGGCTAGAATTCATGCAGTGAATCAGGAGGGAATCAAAAAAGTCTAAGACTTCAGTTTGTTGGACTTGAAACAGTCCATGTTCCCACCAACCCAGCGTGCAGGATTATCGTTCGGCCTTAGAAAGCTCTGGAAGCCGTTCGCAAACGCGTTGCTTCAGCAGATGGTGATGACCTGACAGTGGATGACTCTGCGGGTTCTGGCGCCACAGACCAAGTGCAAAGTGTGGCGGGAGAAAAGCAGTCAAAGTTTGTCAAAGTAAGGAGCAGGGAGGAAGACCAAAAAAAAACTATGAATGGAAGGGGATGGATATACTGAGAAAAAAAAATAACCTTTCTATTCATAGTAATCAAACATCATTCCATTCCATTTGAAGGGAAGACTGGCGAAAACTTTCCTTGCAGCGTTCTGCTGAGTTCCTGGCGATATTGTGAGCACGCATAGGCCTGGACTGTCAGTGTTCCAAGATGGTGCCCAGTGAAATGTTTTTCGTTTATAGGATAGGGATATGAGATATCTACCATGAACATCCATGAACCATAGTTGTGCTAGTTGTAAAATCTTACGGACTGAGCTATCCAGGGGGCACCACCCTTGTAGTTAGATAATAAATAGTCTTGTTTTCTTGCGATTAGCTGGATTTGAACATTGGAGTCCCGGCCAGGATGACGAGCATGGAGCATAGAGCAGAGGCATGGTAAAGGCACAGGTGCTGGTCTTCTGCAATGGTGAAAAACAGGGTCTGCAATAAACAATGTCCTATTTAGGTCTACTTAGATCTACTTAGATCGTAGGTCTCATCGAAAAAGTGTTTTTCGTCATTTGCAGGTTTCGTCATCCCGATTCAACAGCCGCCAGTTTTTCTTGCCCCATGATCCCATTCTTTCCTGATTGTTGGAAGGGTTCGGTTGGTTAGATCATGTTCCCATTCATGTTAAATCCCATTCTTGTGGTTCAAATCCCTCTTTCCTGTTTAAAGTCTAAATCCTCCTTCCTTTCATATTGAAATCCCTCTCAGATGTCTCATCCTACCACAAATCTCCATATGATTTGTTCGGCTGAATTTCCCCATGTCGATCCGTTAATATTGCGATGTTTTGCATTATATGATATGTTTAGTATTAACATATACATATATATATATATATTGACTATTGACTATCTAATTATTGGGGTACCCAATCTTGACCTATACCCTAAATTCCTTAAAACCTCCTGGATTCCACCGGCTTCCCACCGTGTAGCCGACCTCACCCAGGATGGGCATCAGCTGGTCGATGGGCAAACGGCTGGGATCCAACAGTGCCAGCTCGGTCAAGAGGTGAACCATGCCCTCAGAGGCCTCAACCGGGGGGGTTGTTAGGAGGTGCTTGGACAAGGTGAGTTATCTATGGTTGATTTGAGGGATATAACTATCTTAACTAGGGTTAATATGTTGTTTATGAACTACAGTTACCTATGATTGGAGGGATATATCGAACTATATCCATGGTATATTTCATGTGGGTAACCCAATATGGTCAGATTATAGAAACGACTTCAAAAATAAACCTCCAGTACGATAATTCAGCTGAGCACGTATGTTGGACCAGAGTGCGCAGCATGGGTTTCGAGGGTTAGCAACAAACATCACTCGGGAATAGCTACTTGGAAGATCTTGGAAGTGCAAGGAGGAATGGTACCGGGTAAAAAGGTGCTTCCTGGCTTGCCATGAACGAAAAAAGCCTTGTTCGTCCATGTGAATTGGTTATGACCGGGATTAAAGGACAAACCTAATTTGTTGGGGATTATGACAACCCGTCATTGATGGGATACGAGCAACCGACCAGTATAGTGGTGGAGGGACTGTACCAAAGCCATATGTTGCGGGTGTTACCCTCTGGTAATTTAGTGTAGCTATGGAAAATCACGATTATCTATCGGTAAATCGTCAGAAGCCATCGAACTATACATGGACCATGGGCATGAACTTCCAAAGCTATATGACACATAGGCCCAGAGGCATAAATCCGGATTGATATTCCCATGAGTATGCCATGAAATCACCATTTTGTAAGTGGTAAACTCCAACAATCAGTTCAGTTCGACGCCTCCCAGAGTTGGCCCGTTGTTTCCACGTTGCAATTCATACAGCCGCTGTCTTTGGCCCTGGCACGGCGGCGCGTTGTTTCGTTTTGGAGGCAGGTTTTGGGCGGGAAACATTCGGATTTGTTGGGAAAACATATGAAAATCATGGAAAAAAACATCACAACAAGTGTATGAAAGCGAGCTTTTTTTGTTGGGAAAAACATATGACATGGAAAAAAACACATCGTGGGAAAAACCACCATTTTCCTGATGGGCGGATGGTCCAATTTCAGCAAAGATTTGTTCACTGTTTCACCCAACAGTTTGTAAAAGGTGTCCCCCAAAACCATTTGGAGGTTGAAACCCTCCCTGGGAGATCTCTTTTGGAGACCTGTTTGGGAAAAAAATTGTCTCAGCTGTTTGTTTGGCCTCGCGAATCCCTGCCAAAGTTTATCAAAACTGGTGTTGCATCCTTGGTGTGTGTATTGCCAAGTAGGTTTCAGAGCAGTCTTAGGTCAACGCAACTGTTGCTGGTTGCTGAAAAATGCCGTTCATTGATTGGTTGCTTTCAGTTCCGAGGATGTTGATTGGGGGCCTCTACATCTTTAAACGCACCATTGTTGATTAGGAGCCTGCTCCTAGATTTTGACGCCCATCTGGTTTGGCTACATCTGAGGGCTACATTCCCACTTCTTTCCCTTGTTTGTTGATCATTGTTTGTCTTGACATGCATTTCCCACATGGGAAAATCTAAGAGCTGTATGCCCAAAATCGAACAGGTTATATGGGTTGTCCATCATTCTCCCTCTTGTCTTGGTTTGAACATGAACAGTCGGGTATGACCTCACGGTCCCCTTGATATGGCACAAAACAAAACAATGGTCCCCAATAGAGTGGGTCAAATCCCCATACGATGGCGGGTTCAAATATGTTCGTTTACTCCATTTTGCGTTGGCCATACCCTCCTTATCTACGACCCATCAAGGCAAATGATGACAGATGATCATCAGAAAGCCAGCCAGAAATAAGCCGAGTTCGGGGCGGTTTCCCATCCCAGCACTTACTTATGTTGAGGTCGGCAAGTGGGAACATCATTCAGCCCAAGCCCATCCCCCACATTACCCGAGATACGACCCATTCTTTGGGTCCGAATTTGAATGGAAAAATCATGAAAAATCGTCTATAAATGGCGATTTTCCATTGCCATGTTTGATTACCGGATGGTGGAAGTTGTTCGCATCTCTGGGACCTACCAGCGATACTTCTTGGTAAAACCTAAGTTCTCTCTTCAGAGGGCAACAAAAACAGGTTTCGTTGGGGTAGTGGGTTATATCATGAGCATATCCCAAAAGTAGGCAGCTTCACCTCCATCTTAATTTGTTCCCATCCCCCTAGCTAACATGAAGACCCTGCCATTTTTGGGGGCGTAGAGGCGTATAAGATTAGTTTCCACTTGAAAAAAATACATGTTTAGGGTCTATCAGCATTTTGTCGTGGCAGGGTCACAAATGTCACATCCTTCGAACCCTTCTCCCGGTACTCCCGGATCTGATCCTATCACCTCCACCCCTCCACCCAGGCCCTTGGCCTTCTCTGCTTGAAGGTCTTCGGGGCTGAAGAGCCACAACTGTACATGACCTGATCAGTAAATGCCTCAGCCGACAACCGTTCCTCCAACTTGGAGGGTCATGGCACCCATGGGAATCCATCGTGGACTCCCTTGCTGCTTAAAAAAACACCAAAATAGCTGGGATTTATTAAATTCATGGATGTTCATCTCAAAAGACCCATATCAAAAAATGTGCGAGGAAGAGCGACCAAACAACGATTTCTTGATGGCGGTCTTTGGGGATTTGTGGGTTCCTCTACAGTAAATCAATGTGTTTTTCAGCCATATCCTGCAAAACGTGTTGGTTGAGCTGGGATATATGCCCATCAAAAATTGCAAAATGAACTGCTAAACTTCACAATTTGCAGTTGGGTAGCATAGATCTTTGTCCATCAAAATGACAACAAAAAACAACAATTCAAACTTCTCCAAAGCTTTACCCTCCTGCAATCAAACATGGCAATTGAAGATCCACCATTTAAGCCGAAGATTTTCCCAGCTAGAAGCGTCCATTTACTTCGTGGATTTCCCAGCTTGCCACGTTTGAGGACACCGAAGGACATTAACCAATATTCCACTCATGTTCCATTTCTTCCCATTAAATATCATCATTCTTCCACCATGTCTCTTGGTTAAATCCCAATTTTTCTTGATTATATCCTAATTTCTTGGTTAAATCAGTTAAATCCAGATTATTCCGTGGTTAAACCCTAATTCAGTGTTTTTCTTGGTTGAATCCCCATTCTTCATAAAGATAAATCATTGTTCCATCATTTTTGTTAGTTAAATCCCACTGTTGCATCATGACCCAGTCGAACGCTCCCAGGTGTCCCGGACAGGATCGGACTTCTCTCCAACGGCTGTGGATTTGGACTTCGGCACCGAAAAAGGCCCAGAGGGGGTGTAGTCCTGAGGATGATGTCTCATGGGAATGGAGAAACAACATGGGAGTAATCATGTTTATAATGGAGATCATGGCATTCCCATGAATAATGGTATATAAAATCATATAATGAATGTCAATCATTCATGGGAATATCAGTTTAGAATGGAAATAATGGGAGAATAGAGATTTCACCATGAAAACTACCATTAGAATGGGACAAGAATGGGATATAAATTGGAATATCCAACTTCTTGGATTAAGCCCCAGTTTTCTGACAAGAAAATGAAGCTTCAACCTGCGCCTCCCAAAGGAAAAGTGGTTGGCTCCCTCTTCCCATCGTGATCAATCCAACCATGACCCATCCGACCCATCCGCTGTCCGTGAAGATCTCCGAATGTTCCGGCTGCATCATGACCTGGTGGAACAGGGAGACCACCGCTGACTTCTGGTGGTTGAACGATCCATCCCAAAATATGAATAAAACCAAGCATGGCTTTGAAAATGCATGGAAATTACACTTCCCTCAGATTTCCTACACTCGTGTGCAGCCTATAGGTCTCTGCAATCTCCAGCTTCAATGATTCCAAATCCATTTTTGGATCGTCAAGAGTCCGATGTTGATGCTTAAATCCTTGTTCTGCATGATGTATAGTCAAATCACCCTTTTCAGTGGCTAACTCGGTGTTTTTCATGGTCAAAATACAGTTTTGTCTCTTGAAAATCACCATGAACATGGCCAAAATCCCCATTTTAAAGCTAAATTCCCCATTTCCTATGATCAAAATATGTCAAAATCCCAATTTCCGCAGCTAACAATCTGCCGGGTCTCACTGATGATGATCCCAAGCAGAATGGCATCCGGCCTCCGGTAGGGTCTTCTGCAAGCGCGGCACCACTTGTGACCAAAGTTCCGGCCAGACCTGAAGACCAGATGGAGCTGGAAAAGTCAGTTTTTGTTTGAAAACTTATGATTTATGGTGTTTCAATATGTTTCAATGAAATTTGGTATTGTTGACTTAATTTTGTTCGATTGCATTTGATTTTGTGTGATTTACCCACTGGTAAAAGAACCAAGTTCCCATGGAAAATCAGCATGTTTCATAGGGAAATCAACTATAAATGACCATTTTTTTTTAGCTACGTTAGTTTACCGGAGGGTATGGTGTGTCTTTAAAATCTGGAATTGTTCAATGAAAATGTGTTCTTCAGAACCCATGCAAAATTGATTTATTGATATGAGTTCAATGGAAATTGCATATCTGTTCGATTCAATCAATCATTCACGGACATGTTGCAATGAACTCACACAAATCATCTCATTTGTTGAATTCCCAAGAGCCACCGTTTTTGGTGGCGATTCATCTCTTTTGTGTCGAAAGGCTTTGTAGAATGAGCAGAAAATGTAGATGGACAAGCCGGTTTGCAACTAGGACAACGATCGGATTTATGACTGATATGTCACAACTTCCCGTCAAAACCCAGTGAAATCCAATTTCTCCACATTATATCTGGGATGAATCCAATGTTCTGTAATCACTTCCACAATCCATACACATCATAACTGTAAATCAGTGTTGTCCAAATTAACCACCTTCGAATCGACTGCAAATCCTCAATTTTTGGCAGGTTAGCACCTTCATGGCCGAAGCCAATGCAGCTGCTCCGTTCCGTCGAAGCCTCGGAGAAGGCGGAGATCGAATGACATCGAAGATGGCTGAAAAATAGCGACGTCACCATGAAAATGTGGAAAAATTGGATGCTAAAATGGAAATCTGTGGATTTCAACCGATGATACCTTCCAGCAATCAAACTTTCCGGAAAATCGATTTTGTTATTTAACCCCGAGTATATAATTGCATCATATGGTTTTCCCAGTAAAGATGGGGGGGTCCATTGCCACCTCTGATTACCAAATGGTACACTCGTTGACAATACAGTAACTATAACCACAGGGATATTGATCCTGTCGAAAAATCTGCTTCCACCATCTGGATCTCTCCGGAACATACGCATGGGGTAAACCCAACAGTAAACTACCCACAAATTAGTCAGAAATTGGTGGCAAATAGCCATCCCCAATCGAAGGTTTACTATTGGATCTACCATGGTTTGCCACACTAGTCCCGAAACACTTAGAATGTGCCAGGATTTCAACAATTAAATCTTTTTTGAATAGAGCTAAGACAGGCTAAGACTAACTTCCTATCTGATCTATCCCTCAGTTCACCCTGCCGTTCTAATAGGTTGCATGGCCTATCCTCAGGTGGTCAAAACTTTGGTTCAAAATAATAGCTGGTATATAATCGGACATAGGAGTTAGATCACCTTTTTCATGAGGTTACTATGCGAATTGGCATGATTCATGATTCCACCCTCTGGTACTTTTTCAGTTTGCTACGGAAAATCACCTGTTTTGGACTTGTAAATCATCGAACTCAATGGGCCATCTATATCATAACATATCAGATCTACCCTCTGGTAATTTAACATAGCTATTGAAAATGGCCATTTATAGTTGATTTTCCCATTAAAAATGGTGATTTGTCATAGCTATGTTAGTTTACCAGAGCATATATTGAATTACGCGAGAGTATCCCATCATGGAACACCCAACAACCAGCAGTCATCCGATCCCCAACAAGAGATGGGTGTCACAAGACAGCACGATTTTTTTACCAACATGTAATGTATTGGTTGTCTCACAAAAAAGAAAGAACATAGTTCAAATGAAAGTAAAACCCAAAAATCAAAACCTCAGTTTCCCAGGTTTGTAGTGGCCATGGAATGGAATATCCTGTCTTCGCGATCGGTCGACAAACCCATGGCTCGAGCCATACCCCCAACATCGACCCGGGCGATGGAATGTTGTCAGCCATTTGGTTGAACCAAAGTTCCAACCTCGGCTGGTTTTAGGTCAACAAAGGGCGTTCCCAAAACAACCAGCAAAAAGTTGTATTTGAAGCAACAAAACAGTGTTTTTAGCTAAGAAATATGAGGGCCTTAAGCATTAAACATGTATTTAAAAAAGGGATTGAACTGAAGTCACTAAGTGACTGATTGGTAATTGAATTGCCCATCCCAACAAAAATTGGGTGCTAGTCATTGGGGATCATCATCCCATCAAAACTTTGTGGTTGAACATGAAGAATATTTGACACCACACAACCAGTAGTATTGAAAGTGGGTTGCTGGCCTGGTTACATAGATCTACCCTCTGGTAATTAAACATGGCTTGCTGCAAAATCCACCATTTAGTTCGGGGATTTTCCGATCTAGAAACCTCCACTTAGTTCGAGAATTTCCCAGCTTGCCACGTTTCATGACACCGGAGGGTACCCATCTATAAGCAACCAGGTGCGTTGGAAACTCTGGACATCGAGATCTCAGTGGTGTGCCTGGAATCCTCATGAAACATGGCTGGGAAATGCCAGTACTGGAGGGGACCCAAAATCGACCGGGTGGAAAGAAACCGTTTTTCCTGGCAATGGCAATGGCATGGCCATTCTTTTCTGGATTCCGCAAATCTGAGCCCACGACAACTCCGGCAGAATGCCTTTGCATTCGTCTGGAAACGCTTGGACCTAGGTTCCGAGAAGTTCCGTCAGGAGGTTCTAGTGCCAGGTGCTCTAGGGAAAGGTTGTATCGGTGTTGTGGTTCCAGAATTCTCTCCGGGTTGCCCTGTGATTCAGCAGTTTGCCATGGAACATCATGTTTAGTAGGTACAATCAATGAATAGGCCATTTTTCATAACGTTGCTTAATTACATTGAATTACCGGAAGGTACAGCTTCATCAGCATCATACAGCAGCTTCATCCAAAGCTACTAGAGTCACTTGAGGATGAGCTTCTATACCTTGATCCACTGAGAAATCATCATAGTTCTGAGGAATTCTCCAACACCCAATCTCACACCCCCACGTCCAAGAATCTTTCGGAGAAATTCCAACCCAAGTTTAATATTATCAGCCATGTGCTTTTTTGTGATCTTGTGATCAAAAAAATCGAATCACATTCCAACATCTTTAAGCCTCTATACCCTCTGGTAAACGTTTACATAACTATGGAAAATCACCATGCTATTAATGGGAAAATATCAACGACATGTCTATGGCCATGGCTTCAACAGCTATGTCTGTTAGTTTACCACCATTTAGTTCGGGGATTTTCCCATCTAGAAACCTCCATTTATATTTCGGGGATTTACCAGCGCAAGCCACGTTTGACACCGGAGGGTATGTTACTTTACCAGAGGGTCAAGCACCATCCATGGTGGTTTTTCAGCCTCAGAATCCCTCAGGACTCGACGAAAAAACCCAAGGCAGTGCTGGCCACATCTCGGACCTCGTTAGAGACTGGTGATGTTTTTTCCATGGGGATGTTCACCATCCAGAATAGGAATTTCAATGAAACATGTGTTCATGACAGTTTATAATTCATCAGTTTATAATGTCATCAGTTTATAACACCGGATGAATCTGGCTGGATCATAACAATTTCATGAAAATAGTTGCTATCATCAGGCCATTTGAGGTCGATTCCCCATATGTCACAACCTGAAGGGATTCCAATACGTCGATAAAATGATGGTTGCAGAACAGTTTACAACCCATCGCAATCTTAGATGAGGGGACCATCTTGGCTTTTAGTGATCAAGACTATGATTCTATGATGGATTATAATATCTATATTAGCGACACTTGATGCTTCGAGCCAACCCCATCTTGGACTTGCTATTTGCAGCAAAGGATCTGGTTCTCATATTGGGATTCAATATTGTCACAACAATTCTCGAGCAATGGACGTCCCCCAAAGTCTTGTCAGTTTGCCCAAGCAATGTCCCCTTTCTTGATTCATTGATGGTTGAATCAAGCTGACCCCTCTCTGACGGAGTTGGAGTTGAGTTTATGATCGCAAAAGCAGATTGATATTCTCCGTGGTTCATCTTGGGTTGTTTTTCGCTGAAAACAACAACAACCACAACAACAACAACTTCTTGTACCCCAAAATCCAGTGCTTGAGACCTCATATTCATCATGTTTCAATGGCCACAAATTGAGATATACCCTATGCAATTTGTCATTCGTACCCAAGTAGCCTTGGAACTTCATTCCATGACTCATGGCAGTGTTGTGGATCAAAACAGGGCCCCCTTTTGTGCGATTCGTCGGGCAATTTTCCCAGCTGTTCTTTGGTGATCTCACTTGGTGCTACCTGCATGGTAGCGGAGCCTTGTGTGAAGCTCCAGGATGATGATGACAGATGAGATGTGGTACTCAGGACCGCAGAGCCGTTCTGAGGCGAGTGGTAGCGCCAGTGGTCATGGAGTTCAGCGTAGCAAAGATGGTGTCCCCATGTGGTCGGGAGAGTCCTCTCTCTTCGAAGAGTATGTGGAGGCCTGTCTGCTATATGAGCAGACCGTGGTGAAGGAGAAGCGCTACTTGTGTGGGCCACGAGTGGCGGCAGAACTTCAAGGGCCAGCCAGGAGGGTCCTGATTGGGAAGCCAGCTGATTGGTTGTCACATGAGGGCGGTGTGAGAAAGCTCATAGCAGCACTGCGCAATGAGAGAGGACAGCCGAAGGTGCCCGAGATGTCAGAGCTTTTGATGAAGTACTTCAAGGGCACCAGACGGCATCGAGGCGAAAGCATGGGTGACTTCATCCTTAGAAAGGCAGAAGCATACACGAGAGCACAGCAGTCCATGGCTAGGTATCAGCGAGGTCTAGGGCATGAGAGAAGAGAGCAGCCGAGTGTTACTTCTGTGCGTAGTTCTCGAGAGTCAAACTGTAGTCAAGGAGGCGATGGTGTTGACTCGAATGACTTTCAGGACCCCATGGAAGAGCAGGACGAGCAACAAGAAGGTCAAACGGAGGAATGGTGGAATCAGGAGTGGAACTCATGGTATGGGAGTACCGTCCGTGGGGAAGGCGAGCTGGTGGCTGGGAGCAGCCGGACACGAGCGAGTGGGGCAAGCACCTTTTGCCCGAGATCCTTCCCGATTTCATCCAAGGATGGTATCTCTTCATGGATTCTGGCCTAGATGTGATGGAGAGGAACGTACTTCATGCCGAACTTCGTGGAGATTTCGGAGTACGAGCGGTTGAAGAAGTCTTGCGCAAACACTGGACCGATGCTGATCTTAGGAAACGTGATGCGGAAAAGGGCAGGTACATGTCCAACCTGGCGATGGATGGTGCTGATGAGCCTCAGGGCTATGTGGCAGAGTGGTCCATGGATGAGCTAGAAGCTGAGGGTTTCTCTGCTGAGGAGATTGGAGCCATTGCCCAGGAGGAGGAGAAGGCGCGGGCGGCATGGGTAGCCATGCAAGATGCCCGGCGGACTTTGAAGGACGCCAGGGCAAGACAGCATGCTGTGAGGATGTCGCGCCAATACTACCCCTCACGTCCTGGCGGAAAAGGCGATGGCAATCTCTGGAAACAGATGGGGTCTTCCAAGCCGGCGATCCAATGCTTCCGGTGCGGAGGACCTCACAAAATTGCGGACTGCAAGGAGAAGCCCAAGAGTTCTGAGCAAGCCAACACTGCAACAGAGACAGCACCTTTTGTCTTCTGGTCGTCTCAAGAGCCGAGAGACGGAGCATGTGAGCTAGCTTGGGGAACCTCTGAGATGGAGCAAGCATGTGTGACTACTTCACAGGTAGTCTCTCAAGGAAAAGCTGTCCTGGACGGAGGGGCAACGAGAACCATTGGCTCGATCGAAGCCTTGGAGAGTCTGGCCAACATCAATGTCGAGAAGAGGGTGCATACTGGCATTGAGAAGGTGGACCTCTCAGAAAGACCTGTGTTTGGCTTTGGCAACTCCAGCAAAAACCAATGTGCTTCGACGGCTAGTGTCTCTGTTCCTATGGGCGGCAAGATGGGCACTTTGAAGATTCATGCTCTTGATCAAGGGTCGGCTCCAATCCTTTTGTCAGTTCACTCTCTGCGAAAGCTCGGAGCCATTGTAGATTTTGAGAACGACATGGCAGTGTTTAGGCATGTGGATCCCACTAGGGTGATCCAGCTTGAAAGGTCTGCGGCAGGACACCAGATCATGCCTTTGACTGAGGACGTGTATCAGTCTGCCAGACAGCTGAAATGTGCTGTCCCCTCCTTTAAGGACTTAGAGTAGGGACAACTCCTTTCTACTCCAGTTCCTGCACAGAGTAGAAAGGTTGAGAACGCAGCAGGTTTTCATGGGTACGAAAATTATGGTTTTGGGTGTAACAATTGGCCAGGAGGAATGAAACCGATGGATTGTGCCAGCGGTGGAGGGGAACGAGAAACTCAACTTGAGGGCAGCATGAACGGTACACCAGTTTCAGGGAAAGCAAACATCACAGCGCACACACCGCACATACAGGTACATGCACACATGTCACAGTCACCAACTTTGTCTGAGCCCTTAGATCGTGGTGGGAGCCCTAACTGTTCAGCACTTAGTGGTCCAGCACTTAACAGTCCCAACCTCAGTGGTCAGGAGCTCAAAGGTGATGAACCTAGTGGTGACGGCCTTATCTGTAACGTCCCTAATGGTACGGCACTGGATTCCAAGGGAGTCACGGGGGGGTTGCAGCGGCAGGATTGTTTGCTAGGTAGTCAGCTGAATGATCAACATGGTGAAACAGGTGTACAGGTCGGTAGGACTTCTGATTTGAAGAGTTGTTCAGCGGAAAGTGTGGAACCAAGAGCTCACTCGCGGTTCAAGTGTATCCAAGTCTCGCCCCATTCCACTTATCGAGATGGCGGTCTCCAAGATGAGCATGCCAGAGCTCAAGGAGCGTCTCGCGAGCCACGGCGAGACCATTCCCAAGCAGTGGTCTCGTGCGCAGGTTCTGTTGCGCCTGGTGGAGCTCGAAGGAGAGGAGATCCTTCAGGCCCCTCTCAAAACCAAGAGCCCCCTGAGGTGCTGGGAGATCAGAGTGAATCAGGCCAGCCGTCGCAAGAGCGAGGTGACCAAACTGGCAGAAGAGATGGGCCTGATGTTGACAGGGAACGAGACGATCGAAATCATTCGTCTCAAGGTGCTGGAGAAAGCGGCCATGATCACCGAGGGACATCCACAGGATCCTGTGGGCTTCGGCCAATGGAGCCACCTGTCCTACCAGGAAGTTGCCCTGAAGGAGCCGGGCTACTGCCACTGGGTGATGCGCACGGCGGCAGAAGGGGATGCCTGCTACCGCCTGAAGAGGTTGTCAGCATGGTTGGAGACCCAGAAGATCCCCGAGCAGGGTGCGAAGACCACGGTGGTGGCCAACAAGAAGTCCGGGTATTCCGGCAAGAACAAAGAGGTGATCAACAGTGCGGAGACGGAGGAAGTGAAGGGCGTCTTGAGCGGCTTGGTGGCGGCAGTGAAGTCTCTGGCAGCCGATGTGGAGAAAGTGAAGGAGGATTCCAAGGAGTCCAAACGCCGGACCCACTATGCCGAGGACGTGACTTCTATGAGCAGCTCCAGCGAGTGGGAGAAGACCAGCATGGCGTGAATCAAGCCATGCTGCCAAAGACTCCGGGAGAGGAGTCCGACATAGTGGATTCAGCTGAGAGGGTTGGGGAGCTAAGTCTCCCCGAATGTAGATCACTGGCATGGCAAGCTGAGCGATTGTTGCCAGAGTGCATGGAAACCCTGGTACAGGCTGAACGACCTGTGTTGTTCGAAATTGCTTGTGGTCCAGACTCGGTGCTCACAGAAACGATGAGGCGTGTGACTGGTCGTGAGAGTGGGGCTAGTAGGTTTGCCTTTTGGAATGGATATGATGTGAGCACGAGTCAGGGCGTCAGATCGATCATCGCAGCGATCGAGAAAGAAAAACCGGCACATGTGTGGCTGAGCTTGGAGTGTGGTCCGTTTAGTAGGATGCAACAGGTCAATCAAAGGTCTGAAAAACAAATCCAAGAACTCAAAAAGAAGCGTGAGGCTTGCATGAGAATGTACGTAGGAGGGTTGATCATCTATTCCCACTGTGCTCAACAAGGGATCCCAGTCACCTGGGAATGGTCAGAAACATGTGACGCTTGGCGGTTGCCGATGGTTCAGCGTGTGTTTGAGAAGTTTCAGCCGTACATGGTAGTCACTAAGGGATGTCGGGTGCAGTTGATGGACCCCAAGACTAAGGGACTCCTAGGAAAAGGATGGAAACTTGCAACGACTCACCAAGGGTTGGCCAAGAGCATGGATTTGCCATGCCGTTGCTCGGAACGTCACGTTTTGTGCCAAGGTCATCTGACACGTCTGTCAGCCTATTACACTAAGGACTTTGCCAAGCGAGCATGTCGTGCCATGATCCATGAATTCACCAACAAGTCTTTGTTCCACGAAATCAGGGGTTGTGGTCTTTTGGATAACCACCTCAAGGGTAGTCCCAAAGAATGTACTTGCGACTTGGTGCAACACCCCAAAAGTGATCTCAGGTGTCATGTTTGCGAACTAGGCAAAGAAAGGGTCGAACATGTGAGCATGGTAGGAGAAGATGTTGTCATGCAGGGTCCACTGACTGTTGAGGAAACCAATCGGTACCTTCAAAAGATTTCATTGCTTCACCGCAATACGGGGCACAGCCCGATGGAACACCTGGTCAAGGCCTTAGTTGCAAGACGTACGGATCCTAGAATCGTGGAGTTGGCAAGGACATTTGAATGTCCAGTCTGTCAGGAGCTTAAGCGCCGAGTCCCTAGACCCCAAGTCAGTTTGGAGCCTACACCACCAAAATGGGCAGTGGTTCAGGCCGACAATGCGTTTTGGAGACACCCCCATACTCTTGAAAGGGTCCAGTTCACTCTCATGATCGATGAGGGTTGTCGTTTCCGTATTGGGAAGATCATGGTTAAAGGGGATGGGGGAGTTAGTGGGGCTCAAATGATTCAATATTACCAAGAAAGTTGGAAACCCATTTTTGGTAAACCCCGAAAAATAAGGGTGGATCCGGCTGGGGCATGGAAATCCAACGAAGTGGTGGAGTATATGAATCAGGAAGGGGTCGAGTATGATAACATTCCTGCGGAAGCTCATTGGGGAATAAGTCATGTTGAAAGAGCTATTGACTGCACGAAAGCCATCATGACAAAGCTGGCATGGGGAGAACCAGGGATGAGTGCGGAAGAGGCACTCTCGGAAGCACTGAGAACAGAGAACGAAAGAGAAATAGTGAGAGGGTTTTCCCCCGCGCAACATGCGCTTGGTCGAGCACCCGATGTGTCGGGACGTTTTGATGAGTCAAGACTAGGAGCTGTACCGGAAGTTCTGTGTGAAAATCCGGACGGTGAGTTTCGTAGAAATGTTGAAAGAATGAAGACTGCAGAACAAGCCATGACAGAGTTTGTCGCGACAGAGAGACTGAAAAGAGCAAAGCACACGAGAAGCTACAAATTGGAGATGTTTGCTCCAGGAGATTTGGTGTTTGTGTGGAGAGTGCAGGTGCCAGCAGGCACACGAGGTCCAGCAGCAGCCTCTCGTAGAGGAGGTTTCACAGGTCCATGCAGGGTCTTGGCCACGGAAACGAAACTGACTGAGGACGGAAACTATAGGCCTGGTTCGGTTGTTTGGTTGATTCGAGGCTCAAGGTTGATAAAGGCTTGTCCACAACAGTTGCGTCGTGCATCAGACAGAGAAGAGTATATAGAAGAACTTGCCAATCCACCGGATCTGCCATGGACCATGACTAAACTCACTGAGGACTTAGGATCTCACCAGTTCGATGACTTGACTGATCAGGTTCCCGATCCCATGGAGTTTCAACAAGCATGTGACGAGGAACAAGCTAGGCCTTTCAGGAGAGTCCGGCAGAAACGGTCCGTGCCTGAGTGTCCGAGACCTAGTCGAGAGGCCACGGGCTTAGAGGAAAGTGATCAGTTTGGGCACTTAGTTTCGGATGAAGTGCAAGAGGGGTTTCAAGACCACTATGCTGAGTGTTTTTGGAGCTCAGCGTCAGCGGCAGTGGAGATTGAAATCCCCATGCCGGAATCTATCCGGGGAAAACGACATATGGTGAACAATTTTCAATCCTTTCTTTCCAGTCAACTGAGGCGTCGAGGTGTAGAGGTATCGGAAAGACACATGGATGAAGAAGAACTGAAACTCATGAGTAGTGCTAAGCAAGAAGAGGTCAAAAAGTTCATAGGTGCTGATGCTTTGAAATGTCTTCCTCTCCACTTGCAACCAAACAGAAATGTGGCAATGAGGATGCGTTGGGTTTTGACTTGGAAGAAGGGAGACGATGGTTCAAAGTCTCCAAAGGCTCGATGTGTGGTCTTGGGGTACCAAGACCCTCACTACGAGAATCGCCAAACGATGGCTCCCACGATGTCTCGTACAACACGTCAGGTTCTTTTGTGTCTTGCAGCAGCTCTTAAGATGAGAGTGTCTAAGGGAGACGTGTCCGGAGCCTTTCTCCAGGGTCGGGAATATCAGCATGATGCCTATGTGATTCCAACGGATGAAATTTGTGCAGCACTTGGCATTCCTGTAGGATCTGTAACTAAACTGAAGAAAGCTTGCTACGGACTGGTTGATGCTCCCCTGGAATGGTTTCAAACTGTGTCAGATTACCTGGTTTCACTAGGATTCACACGATGCGTCACGGATCCTTGTTGTTTCAAGTATGTAAACTCTCAAGGTGAACTGATAGGTCTTGTTTCAGGTCACGTGGACGACTTTTTGTTTTGTGGACGAGAAGACTGCACCGAGTGGAAACAGTTGTGCGAGAACATTCAAGCGAAGTTCAAGTGGGGAACATGGGAGCAGGATCAGTTCATACAGTGTGGGGTACGCATCGAGCGGACTTCAGATGGTGGATTTGAACTGTCACAGAGTCAATACATTGATGACATCAAAGAGATCAGCATATCCGCAGAGAGACGCCGCGAACCAAAGTCGTTCACCACAGATTTTGAGAAGACGAAGATACGGGCAGCCTTGGGTGCCCTATCGTGGTGTGCTCAGCAAACCAGACCACATCTTTCTGCGGCAGTGAGCTTACTTCTTTCTCAGGTTCGTGATAGCACTGTAGGCACCATGTTGGAGATCAATAAGTTGATTTACAAAACACGTTGTGACAAGGGTCATGTTCTCAAAATTCATGGTGGCTTGAATATCAGGGATCTGTTGGTTGCGGGCTGGTCGGATGCTTCCCCCTTAAATAGGCCTGATGGGAAAAGTACGCAAGGGATTTTCATTGGGATCACCCACCAAAGTCTTTTGACGGGGGAAATGTGTAAAGTGAGTCCAGTGTTTTGGCGATCGGCCAAAATAGATCGTCAGTGTAGATCTCCAGGAGCTTCAGAAGCTCTAGCGGCAATCAACTGTGAGGACGCACTTTTTGGAGTGCGACTGCAAGTGTTCGAGATGCTTGGACATCAGGTCAATGTCCGGAAAACTGAGGAGTCAGTAGCTCAGATACCAGCAGTTTTGGTCACAGACTCAACGAATGTTCACGACCGTATGAAAAACGATATATACGTTCCTAAGGGACCAGAGTTCAGGACTGCAATGGAACTGATTGGCCTCAAAGAGGCAAGTGCACGCACAAGCATGCCCATTCGATGGGTACACAGTGATGCGCAGTTGGCAAACTCACTTACAAAAGACTCCGAGCAACAACAACTTCAAAGGTTCTACCATTTAGGTCAGGTGTGGAGGATTATCGATGATCCCCTCATGAGGTCTGCAAGAAATCGAAAGAAAGCAGGTTTGGATCCCATGGAAAACACCACCAATGGAGATGAAATCGGGGAAGTGAATCTTGGACAATCGCCCCCCGGGGGATGCAATTTGTCATTCGTACCCAAGTAGCCTTGGAACTTCATTCCATGACTCATGGCAGTGTTGTGGATCAAAACAGGGCCCCCTTTTGTGCGATTCGTGGGTTCATAGCGATCTCAACTAGTTCTTGGAGGGCAAGTCACGCCGGGCAATTTTCCCAGCTGTTCTTTGGTGATCTCACTTGGTGCTACCTGCACCCTATGTCTGGACAAATCCGAGCGGCCTATTGTATAGGAAACCTCCAAAATTGATAGTAAAGATGTGGTGATTTATCAGTTACAAGACCCTGGTTCCCACTGCTGGTAAAGAACCTGGACTACAAGTTTCCTCTTCAACCCAACCAATCCATTCATTCAATCTTTCAATGGCAAGAAAAACAGTGTACACTTCGAGTTTTTACCATGAAACTCTTCCTGGCATCAAAGTGTAAGGTGTCTATACAAGCCAGTTATTCAGAATAGTGTGTTAAGTGGCTAACACACATCCAACTGCAAATGTTTCTCCACTACCATGTCAACGCCGGATTCATAAAGAGGGGGTACCATTTTCGTAGCAAATTATCTCTGTTTGGGGGTAACCCCCCCGCTCCTTAATCAACCAGGTTTCATTAATCCGGGGTTGACATTAACTAGGGTTGGTAAATCCTATGACGATCACCAGTCATACCCCATGAAATCACCATTTTAGTTGTATGAGAAATTCCCCGTATGAAAAAGATCTAGCCCAGTAATTTGTCCTAGTCATAAAATATCCTACAAGGTGAAGGCCCCCAATTATGTTTGTTGTTTTACAACCCACATAATTATTGTTCAGCATATCCAATCAACCATAGCGTTCACCACGTGGTGAACTGTGCATCAAGTGCCCCGGCCGGCCATGACTCATCCCTGAAGGCATCCAGCAAGGCATTCAACATGCGTTGCCTCGGGTGCAGCAAAGAAAATCAAGGGAATTTGATGGAAGAGCATTTTATACTTAATATATCATACATTAAATATTATATATTCCATCATATATTATATATTCTATAATATAATATATATATATATACAATATTTTTTACATTATATAATATCATATAGATATATATAATATTATATATATATGGTCTATGTATATTATATATAAAATATATTATATATATAATATTTACTATATATATTATATATATTATAAAAAATATGTTAAATAGATTTTTAATTATATGTTATAACTTATGCTATACATATATTACAAATATAGAAAACTATATATACATATATAATTATATATATTACACATTATATATTGTATGTATATATATATTTGAAGAATATATTCAATATATTCTATGTAAAATATGAAATGTATTATATATTTGCTATATTATATATATGTTATATTAAATATTCATATATAGTCTATATTATATATATATGAGAAAAATATATATATATATATAGATATTCATTATATATATTCATTATATATCTTCATTATATATATATATATTCATTATATATATATATATATATTCATTATATATATATATATATTCATTATACAAATTCATTAAATATATTCATTATATATGTATATATATATATATATATTCATTTTACATTATATATATAATATACATATATATCATGTATAGCATACATTATATTTTATATACAGTTCATTTTTTCTCGCAACGATTCAATCTTGGCAGCCATCGGACATGCTGAAACCGTAGTTGCGCATGACCACATTTTTTGACATTCATGCTCAAGAGTCTTGTCTACGGCATCAATGTGTCTTCCCAAGCCCACATGTCATCATCGTGAAACCACCACAGCTCCAAAATGTCCGGATCAGTGTAACCTTGCGATTGCGGCAAATTGGAAGAAAAACGACAACCAACAGACTGACAGGAGCACTTGGGTTCGCACACTGCCACCCTTTGGCTAAAAGAATGTCAATCTTTGCTTGCACCTTCTTGATAGCCTAGGGCGGAAACGACTTCGCAAATGCACACAAAACAATTCAAGAAAACTTCCAGATTAGGCATCCGACAGCCAGCTCATTGATCAAGGCCTATCACGTGCATTTAAACAGAAATGCCAAAAAAACTGTTCGGAAGCTTCCTTCTCGCCTTCAACATCTTGTCAACACGTTTCTTTACACTTGCTGCTCTCTGCTGCTCCTCAAGCACTGAAACTCCACACTGATTCATTGTTAAAATCAAAGGCTTCGCTCCGAGCCAGCCACTTCCAGGCGAATCCAGGTGGGTTCAGCTGACTGCCAAACGCTCATCAAGCGATCTAAGTTCAATGATTGAATGTGCAAATCATTTGAAGCTTCGAAGCGCAGTTTTAGAACCGGACTCTTCTCTCGCACATTTGCCTTCTTCCACGTCTTCAACCTGACATAAACGCAAACAAAATCTGTCACAAGCTGCACCAGGTGAAAAACAAACAGAGTTGGCTTCCGACTGTTTGGGTGTCAACGTCGACTCGAATGCAGCTGCCACGGGATTATGTTCCGGATCATATTTGGACCTCAGTTGCAAATATTGCAACTATTGAGATGTTTGAAGCAATCTAAAACGACAAAAGACACTACAAACAGTCATAGAACCTTGAAAAAATTACTATTGAGTTCTGCAGGAATAATACGCTGCAATTTCCTCTTTAAAAGACATCGCGCGAACACAAGACAAGGGGCAAGAGACGCGCAATCCAATCACTACAAGATCTGAAGCCAACAAAGCTGCAAATATGAAGTGATAGAACAGGTTCCAAAAGGGTTCAATTCAGAAATGCATCTCTGAAGTGATAGAACAAGTTTGCATAAAGAAACAATAACGAAATACATCTATTGAGTGATAGAACAAGTTTCCATAAAGAATCAATCACGAAATGCAGCCGCACGTAGTCATCCCACTGTTAGCAGCTTTTTTCCCGACGCGCGTGGCATCAGCATTTGTTTTGAACACATAGCAAGAGCCAATGCCAAGATCGATCGACACATGTTGTGATGACCTTTACTTTGAGGTGTTCAACCATCTTCTTGGTATCTTTTGTGTCGAATTGAACGATTTCATCGCAAAAACAACACTTGCAAGTATTCGGCTCCTTTTTGCTTTTGGGAGCTCCTTCATCATCGCTCATCTGTTCCACTTTTGTCAAAATCATGGCATTTTCTCGGATGATGGAGCGAGATCTTTGAACTGCTTGACGGCTGCGGCATGACGGCATGCAACATGTCCATGGTTTTTGCAAACGTTTCTAAGCACGATCTGCGCACGTTCAGCGGTTAATTTTTTTCGCGGCAACTGCACTGTAATCCCCGCTCTGTGTCGCTCTGTGCTAATCTCTGGAGCTTACACTCTGGCAGTCTGGATGGCCCGCCTCACTTCTTCGAAGCGCTGCTTGTTCCATGGCACGCGGTCCTCTTCCTCAAGCACGGGGACGATGATGTAGCTGTCGTCGTACATGAGGGTGGCGCGCAAGGCGAGCTCCTCTTCGTCCGAACTGACCAGCAGATGCAAGTTGTACTGACGGCACTCTTCGGGCTCGTTGCGAAACTCGCCCAGCAAGAAGTCCTGTGGGCCCTGGGACTCCTGCGGAACTCGCCCAGCTCTCGTTTGCCCAACTATTATAATATATATATATGATATATATTATCTATGTATTATCATATATTATATATAATATATTCTAGAATATATTCTATATATATATATTATATATTTTCAAATATATAATATAGAATATAAAATATTTAATGTATTATATATTATATATCATATATTAAATTAAATATATATATATATACAATATTAAATATATATTATATTATATATATATCATATTATATATGTATATATATTATATTATATATATTGCATATATATATTTGGTATATTATGTATATCATATATCATCTATATCATATATCATATATTATACTATATACTATATCATATGTAATATATATATATAATAAATATAATATATGATATATATATATAATACAATATATATTATATTTAATCAATGATATATACAATATATAATATCTGGTATATATAATATATATTAAATATGATATAGAATAAATATTTTTTGATTTAAATATATATATATATATTGTATATATAATATATATTATATATTTATATTTTATATAATATATATATATAACATATATAATCGAAGGAAGTTTAGAAGTGAAACTTCCGACAATATGGACAGTTGAAAAGCAGAGGTTAGAAAAGTCAGAAGTGAGAAGATCAGAGATGAGAAAGTCA
>BGPT01001261.1:3292-23485 GCA_003297045.1 Symbiodinium sp. clade C Y103 | reverse complement strand
GACGATTCGATGATGATTCGATGTCGAAAAAGTGCACGCCGTTGTGGCGCCAAGCACATTTGGAAGTCAAAAGTGTCAAAAACTGAGGGCTTTAAGCAAATTTTGGGATGTCAGTTCACTAACTGAACTAACAACTTAACAACTTAACCACTTTGCAATTGAACAACTTAACAACTTAACAACTTAACCACTTAACAACTTGACAACTTAGTTAGTTAGTTTGTCAGTTAGCTAGTCAGTGAGTCAGTCAGCTGGTGAGTCAGTTAGTCAGCTACTCAGTTAGTCAGTTAGTCAGTTAGTCAGTTAGTTAGTTTGTTAGTCAGCTAGTTAGTTAGTTAGCTAGTCAGTTACTCAGTTAGTCAGTTCGTCAGTTAGTTAGTTAGTTAGTTAGTTAGTTAGTTAGATAGTTAGTTAGTTAATTAGTTAGTTAGTTAGTCAGTTAGTCAGTTAGTCAGTTTGTCAGTTTGTCCGTTTGTCAGTTTGTCAGTTTGTCAGTTAGTCGGTTAGTCGGTTAGTCGGTTAGTCAGTTAGTCAGTTAGTTAGTTAGTTAGTCAGTTAGTCAGTTTGTCAGTTTGTCAGTTTGTCAGTTTGTCAGTTTGTCAGTTAGTCAGTTTGTCAGTTAGTCGGTTAGTCGGTTAGTCAGTTAGTCAGTTAGTCAGTTAGTCAGTTAGTCAGTGAGTCAGTGAGTCAGTTAGTTAGTTTGTTAGTTAGTTTGTTAGTTAGTTTGTTAGTTAGTCAGTCAGTCAGTCAGTTAGTCAGTTAGTCATTTTGTCAGTTAGTTTGGCAGGCAGATAGATAGACAGATAGATAGGCCGACGCTCCAACCACCTTTTGATCCATCAGTGGATCTGCTCTGCCATCCATGACTCACAACAACGAACCTCTCCTATAGGTTTCCTATTCTGAAACTTCCGCCACCGCGTTGTGCGGTACTACTGGTATATATAATATAATATATATATAATATAATATACTGGTTATTTAACATATGTAAAATCCCTCATAAATGGAGGTTTTAATGGGGAAATCATCCAAAATTTGCCAGCTATTCCATGGCTACGTT
Source organism: Symbiodinium sp. clade C Y103 (assembly GCA_003297045.1). Classification (NCBI taxonomy): domain Eukaryota; class Dinophyceae; order Suessiales; family Symbiodiniaceae; genus Cladocopium; species Cladocopium sp. clade C. The sequence goes on along the minus strand of BGPT01001261.1, from coordinate 22,422 downwards.
TGTCATAATCAGAGGGTGTATATATATATATATATAATATATATATATACTGTACAAAGTGGTGCCCCCCAGTTATAAGTTGATTTCTACAACCCCTGATAGTTAGTTTGATATATCTACCATAAAGCCTAGTTATTGGAGTTGCAAACCGACTTAACTTAACTAACTATGGGGCACCGCCTTGTAGGTTTTCTCTCGGAATGGGATGAACCAGGAATATCAAGTTGGATCATTCTCATCATTGAATCATCGTGCATCGTGATCAGTGATAAGATGTAAAAAGAAAACAGTATCTATAAACTTGCATTTAAACATATTTTAATGATAATAATAACAATATAGTACAGTAACATTCGTCACCATCATCATCATCAACAGGAACCCATGGGTCTGCTGGCCAAATTCCGGGGATTCCTGTCAAGGCCCTTCTAGCAATTCTTGGATCTTGGACCCGAAACTTCGGATCGTTTACCGAGTGCTTCAATACTTCAAAATGCCATTGGAGCCCAAATACTTGGAAAAACTACTTCATTCTTGGATATAGGACCCCAATTTTTGGATGAATCTAGCAATGAAATGCTCCAATCCGCTAGTAGTGGTTCCTATTTATGATTGTATCCCACTATATCCCCAAAATTTATGGATGAATATCTCAAAATTGCCAACTTGTACAGATCAAGTCGCTACCCCAACGACTTCAAACCCCAGCATCCACGCTTCATGGCCCGGGGAACCCGACACACGTGCAGAAGTGAAATGCTCGCGAAAGGGTGTGGGCGCTGAAGGTGAACCTGGATACATCTTTGAAGAAAACCAGCTTTTGCTGAAGATGCTTAAAATGACTTTACTTAGCTGAAGATTAGAAATGAGTAAAGTATATCTAAGATCCAGGTCTTTAAGTTTAAGTCATTTAGGTGTGCACTAAATTATCTAAGTATGATATGTATGTTGCCCCCAAAATGCGTTGACGGTTGATCCGTTTATGTAGTGCAAAAATGTATAGTGGTGCTGATTTTTAGCCAACATGAATCAGGATCGAAAACCCAAGACCACTGTGGCCAAGAATCCAAAAAAAGACATGCTTCATGATTCATGGTTGAAAAAACCACAGTAACCAATGAACGTACCCATTGAACAGGGGCCAAACCCAGAGTCTGCAAAGTCCGCCGTCTACTGTTGATTACCCATAGACCGGGCAAAAGGATTGATTTAAACCATATCTGGTGGTTTACAGTTGGAAAGGATCTGGATTCAACCTGGTGATTGACAGTGAAACCCCCAAAAACAAAATCACAGACCGATGAATCTGTTGAAACCATCAACCACCAGGTTTTTTGGCATTGCTCAGTTGACTTTAGGTCGTCCAAATACTTCGCCGAAACAAATGAGGACCAGAACAACCAAAAAAAAGAGCTTTTGATGTTGTATCATCCTATCCTCAAAGACTCACAGAGGTTCATTGGAGAGGCCAAAACCCTCTGATGACTTTCATCTTCCATAGGTAGACTTGGTCAGGGGCCGTCTAAGCAACCATCAGAAGGACCACCCATCCACCCAACACAATAACACTTCAATATCAGATAAAGGTTGAGAGGTGAGAGCAGCCAATAACAATCCCAACCCTTTCGAAGAATGTGGTCATTCAAAACCCCAGGGTTACTAGTCAAGAGGGCTACTATTCAATGAAGTTGCCCTGACACCCTGACATTCTGAAAATTAGGAAAACTTCCAAAACATCAAAACATACCAAAACATTCGAAAAACTTCCAAAAACATGTCAAAAAAGATTCAAAAAAGTTCCAACACATTCCCGAAAATTCCAAAAAAACATTGCAAAAGTACCGAATCATTCCAAAAAATCCAGATCATTCCAAAAGAATCCAAATCATTCCAAAAAATCCAAATCATTCCAAAAATATCCAAATCATTCCAAAAAAAAAACAAATCATTCAAAAAAAATCAAAATCATTCCAAAAAAAGCCAAATCATTCCAAAAAATAAAAAAAAAAAACATATATTCCAAATCCTAAAATTTGAAAAAAATCTGAATCATTCCAAAACATACCAAACTTATATTAGAATCAAAAGGATTTGTTTTGGAATGTTTTTGAATGTTGGTCTGACATCAGAAATTGAGTGAATAGTACCCCTGTTGAATGGTGCCCCTGTCCTCATTAAAGATGTGGTACCCCAAATCCAGTCGGAATCCTCTATTATTTTCCCATGCAAAATTGCCGTTTTGTGTATGACAAACCCACATAGAAAAAACAAAAACGTCTGAATTTCAATGTTTCGTCGACCTGAAATACTGTGATTTTGGGATGGCTGCCATTGATGGTGACTTAATGTGTGAGGTCGACATCATTCGGTTTGTCTAAAAAAAGTACCGAAAACTCCCATAGCTGATCATGATCCACAATGAAATAGATAAAATTGTGGTATCCAGACCATTTCCAGACAATCCCAAATGATATTGTTGGCAAAATCTCTCCCATTATTGTTTCATTACTATCCTAGTCTACCCCTATCGAATTCCTTCGAAAATTGCCAATGTTCATTGATTCATAGTCACCTCTGCACAGTGGACTTCCCACTTCCCGAGGCACCTGCTACACGAGCCGCCAGTTCCGAAATGCAGTTGCTGGCAGCCTGTCCGCAGATTTGTTGAGAGCTGACGCCCCGAACACACAAAAATCTGGAGGGGTTTGAACTTGAAGTGATGTTTTATCCAACAAAAATGGGACATGTTCGCCAACATAGGGAATTAGCTTACTACTAACATCTACTAACTGTCTAAACTCGTGGTTTCAACATGTTTCAACCCCCTCTGAATATGAAAGTCCATGTGGATCATCATGTCCATTTCTGAATAGGTTTTGAGTCCTACTTGACTCGCACCAGTTCCATCCTCCAAACTGTCTCGAAAACCCCAAATGTTGCACGCTATGTTCCGTGTGTTCCTCCACTTCTGACTCAAAGTTTGCCATGGTTTTCCTACTTTGATGCCCAGTGAATGGAAAATTCTCTACATTGACTCTGGTTTCACGTTATCTATATAGGATACAAATCAATAAAAAAAGGGGATCATCATCTGAATAAAGGTGATCATCCAGTTTTCGTTGGGAAACCATGGATCTTTGTATATGTTCATGGGTTTTCCATATCTATGTTTGCCACAGGGTAAGCTACGATTTACCAATCCCCAACTACCCGGTTTTTTTCGCTGCGGTCCTCGCGAACGGCGTGGTTGGGCGCACGTGCGGCATCCACATAGGCATCCAAGACACCTTGGAGACGGTCGAAATCTGATGGTCAACTTGGTCAATCACCCCCCGGGATGATTCCATGGGTTTTGAGGGAAACTGTGTATCGGAAACCATGGTTTTGACCATTAATTTCCGGAAATTCTCGGGGTTCCTGCAGATGTTCCCTTTCAACCAATCCATTGATGTCTTCTCGACAAAAATAGAGGGGCAAGTTGTGCATCTTATGGCTGCTGGCGGCTTATGATCCCACCATGCCATGTTATCACCTCGTGTCTGACCGGATCAATTCCTTCGTGCCTCAATCAAGATAGTGCCCCGACCTCAAAGTTTGGCCAGTTTGGTTCCAACTTACCGATAGGAACCATGATGTAAAATCTACATTGTGACGTGGCAGAGTGCCGGTAGAATTTACCTGGGTGCTTATATCGATGGTATCCCAATTGTATCCCAGTGCATCTCATTACATATAGCAACCCCAAGAAAGATAGGAAATTGAAATCCTATACCAAAATGATGAAGGGTGTTTGTCCTATCTTTTGGGGGGTACTGTATCCCATTGTACAATCATATCATATTGGTTTCATCACAATGTTTCGTGGGTCATAATGTGATCATCATTGGGATCATCATCATCATCATCATCATCATCATCATCATCATCATCTGGACCATGGGAGTCGCAAGTCGCCCAGTGCCATTGCCAAGTCGCTATCAAAGTGAGCCACCAACAGCCTGCGATCACCAGGTTAGTCACCATGAAGGGAAAACGATGTGGTTTCACCCAAAAAATGGATGAGATAGCCAAAGTGGCAATTTTCATGGGGAAGTGAGGCTTTCGACGGTGGGATTTTGAGTAATCCTATCTTTTTCAGACAAGCGCAGATGTTGCTGCAACCCCAAGTGAGACCTTGCAAGAGCTAAAAAACAATGGCCAGGACAGATTGAACCAGAGTTCAAGGACCAAATACAAGTAGTGATCTTTGCCCATGTCTTCTCATGACCCCTTGATATCTGGATGTGTTTCCCCTGAAAAATGCGGATGTCAACTTTCCCATCGGGGTTGAATACCAATTGCCATATCTTAAATGTTCAATCTCTTCTCTTGTCCATGTTGGCTGATCTCCCTCGAAAAAAAGATCAAGATTTAAACATGTTTCTCCTGAAATCCTTAATCTTTCCAAATGTTCTCCATACGTATCCCCAATTTTAGACATTTTTCCGTTCAAGAATATTTTACGTTTCCAGATGTTCGAGATGTTCTACCCTCTTGTAATCCAACAGTTTGCGAATCACCCCTTTCAAGCTCTGTAAATCATCTACAAATGGGTCATGGCTTCGCAAACTACCGGAGATTTTTTGAAGCTCCCATGAAAAGTCAGGATCAGATCCATCACCCCATCCAACCCCATCAACCCCATCAACCCCTTGGCTTCGGAACCCAGGCCTGGCACCCCCCTGCGGTCCGCAGACACGCCGCCAGGTGTCCTGTGAGAAGAGTCGCACGCCTTCGGCCACGTAGTGACGGTTGAGGCCTGAGGCGATTATCATGGGAGGATCTGGATCGTCTCGGATAATATTCTTGAAATAAAGAATGATGATGATTATGATTATGATGGTTGTTGTTGTTGTTGTTGTTGTTGTTGTTGTTGTTGTTGTTGTTGTTGTTGTTGTTGTTGTTGTTGTTGTTGTTGTTGTTGTTGTTGTTGTTGTTGTTATTGTTGTTGTTGTCGTCGTTAATATCATTATTATATATTATTATTGTTATATGATGATACAGATCATAGTGACAATTACAAATGATGATAATGATAATGATGATAATGACAATGATGATATTGACAATGATTATAATGGATGTACTTGTTGTAACGGTTCGAATGGTGATAATACTCTTGAAATAGGGGTTATAGCGGACAATAATAGTGGTCCATTATATCATAGATAATAATGGATGATAGTGGTCTGATTAACATTATTGACCAGAAAATTCATCATTAGATATGGGATAACAACATCTGTTTATCGAATCCGAGAATGTTCAGAAATCTTGATCGTAATATTTGATAATGAATAGCAGTGATTGATAATAATGATTGACAAGAATAGATAACAGCAACAATGATTGTCCGAACTACAAATAATGACGAGGATAATGATTATTTAATGACAATGACTATGTTCTTCAGGACAATGGACAATACAATAGTGGTTAAATTGGGTGGCCATCATTATGATGAATCTTAGCGATAACTATGATGTTCCACAAGCCTTAAGGATACGAGGACCCCAAGATAGGTAAGTTGGTGCACAATTTGGTTTACTAGGGTTTTATTATTGTTAAACCCATAGTTTCTGAGGCCTAAGTTGGTGTTGGTGTATAAAATACTTGGTGGCTCATCCCACTAAGTAGATAGGCTGTAACCCTGGTGTGTGAGTGGGCAGGGTACTGGGCAGCGTTAATCCACTTACAAGTGGGGTTATAAGATGTTATAACCTACTCACTTTAGGTAGGATGAGCCACCAAGTATCATATTTGGAGATCAGTACTGGTTGAGAATATGAGAACATGAGAATCCGGTTCTTGGAAGTTGTACATATTAAACACGTGAAATGGGCTTTGTGCTACACTAGGCGCTGTTTTCTTATTGTTGCCAGTGGGGTTGTGGGGTTGATCAGTGTCCTAATTTTTCACATCACCCAAGTATTAAAGATAGAATCTCCACCAAATACTTGAAAGCGATGTTCCAAATCCTCAAAACGGATCATTTACCAACGCCTGTGTAGTACCGGTCTTCTTTTCTCAATGGAAATTGCTAATCCGATTCGCTCATAACACTTCTGATCCAGCAACTGAACTGCTGAATCTGGGTTCCAGATAGCTTCCAAAAAAATCCAAAACCTGTTGAAAATATCGCGTTCCTCTGAGGTACTTAGATGATCATCCACGGATCCTAAGTGGTTGAATGACTTATGACATCTTATGACTGTGGTAACTGACCAGCTACTAAGTGAGATGATCCTCCAAGTATATCATCCATTCTCATTTACCCATTGGTTGGTTATGTTTGATGCAAGCTAGATTCACCCCATGGATGTACTATCCATCCACCATTGGGATATCTGGAGTAGGGTGCATTTGAGGCTCCGAACACATCAGCCCTAGGAGTTGCGGGTAAAACTTGTCCTTCTCATCACCCGCCTGGGGTATGACACCGGTGAGTCAAGGGCTTCAAACAAGGTGTTGCCCCAGCAGTCCCGATTCATCACTCAGTTGCTACACATAACACTTATAACTCCAGTGTTTGATTGTTATCAACTTCGTAGAACAATTGATTGTTATCATTTGCAGGTGAACTAAAATAATTAGGGGTACCCCCAGTTCTCATCCATTTGGGTTTGCCTGAAAATAGTGTATCCCTAATCCACTGGTTAATCATCCTTATCCCCATTAAATATAGCCATACTTGGGGGCATACCCCATTTTCGGACACACCCAAGAATCAGATTGTTGGTCATATATCCAATTATCTTCTATTGTTATGTAACAGATATGTATCTTAACATCTCTTACAGTAATCCTTATTCCCAGTATATCCCATTTACCCTCTGGTAATCAAACATGGCAATTGAAAATTCACCATTCATAGAAACATTTTCCCAGCTAGAAACAGGGATTTCCAATTGCCATGATGACACCAGAGGGTATATCCAACAATATACTATGATTATTCCATTGTTATCCCACTATCAAACCATATTAAACCACAGTAAACCACATGAAACCATATTAAACCTGATTACCTATAGATGATTTATGATGATAAAAATGATGATTTACCTATTGAAAATGGTGATTTTCCATGGCTATGTTAGTCATAACCAGATGGCAAAAAGATTGGGATTTTCCATGGAAAAAAATCAGCACCATCCCGCGACATCCCACGCCTTGTCGTTGAAGGCCCGAGCCGCCACGGAGGCCGCGTAGCGCACCTGGCTCCAGTTGTCCTTGATGCCGTTGGCCAAGACCTTCACCTGGCGGAGATGCGAAAAACACCCAAAAAAATGGGGGAAAATATGGTGAATTTTGGGATTTAGACACTAAGAATCACTAATTTCTAGGGATTTTGCAATTTAGAGTTGATTTTCATGAGAAGATGTTGGGTGAGAACGACTTCACTGGTGGATGTGTATGATATTTCCGGTGGATACTATTATAGTTACCCTCTGGTTATTTAACATAGCCATGGAGAATCCCCTAAATGGAGGTTTTAGTGGGAAAATCATCCAAAATTAGCAATTTTCTATGGCTATGTTAAATAACCAGAGGGTAGATGGATTTGTACACCAACTTGCTGGTTCACTCCACGGATCCTGGTGAATGGGGACTCTGGAGTTGCTCACCCAGGTTCTCAGGGACGCAGAAGTTGCTTGTAGCGATCGCCATTGATACTAGTGATGACACGAATTGCTATAAATCCCCTCTAATGCTAGTGATATTAATGGTGATTTTTGCAAATTAGTAGTGATCTGTGAATACGAACCACTTCGATTTATCACTGACTCGGCGTCAGGTAGCAATGTAAAGTCCACTTCGATATTCTTCGGTGTTTGGCCCGAAGAAAACGCACAACCCTTTGTGGGTCGACTACAACCAGAGTTCCCCCGGGAGCCCCCCACGGTCTTTGGAGCAACCAGGGCCATGAAGGCATCATGGTCGCAGACCTCGCGCCCGAAAAGTGGCAGCGTTTGGGTGAAGACTAGCCTCTGGTGTCATCAGTTCGCTTGCTGGAAAGTCCACTACAGAGGATTTTACCAGCTATAAACCCCTAGGGCTAGTTCGGAGATTTTCCAGCCGCGGTTGATTGCGACTGGATATGTTGATTTATTATGGTTCAATCAAACATGGCAGATCCAAAATAGTTGGTTTTCCATCAGTATCAGCATCTAAGCATTATCATGCCGGATGAGACTGAGAAGCCCCACGTCATAGACATTCTTCAGCGCGAAGTAGGTGTATTCGCGCACGAATCGATTGGTGTGCCTGCTATGACAGAGGCACCCAGTTTCATCCTCAAATCACAGAACTGGTGAACTGGCTATAAATTCAATTCCTAGGTGTGTCTTCAGTACAAAATGGGAAAGTCAATACTGAGGATGATGAATCCCATGGTTTGACTTTCCTAGAACAGTATTGACTTTCCCAGCATTTAATAGAAGATGTATCCTAGAACAGTATACTGTAAATGGAGATGAATACAAAATAGAACCGGTTTCTATTCACAGTACACACTGAAGATGCGGAAGAAGAGGATGCAAAATCCCATGGTTTAAAACCGATGCGAAAAATCCTAGCCTCCAGTAATCTAAGGATATGGAACTTCCACCATGTCACCATGAAAGTAGATCATTTCCGAACAGGAAACGATGGATTTTACATATCTATAATTTGTATTTCAGCATATGGAAACCCAATACACGCAAATCATGTTATTGGCTATCCCATAGAATATATAAAATATCCCCAAACCATGGATGTCCAGGTCGCGCACTTTTTGTGGAAATATTCTGGAGGCTCTTACACCAAAGTCGGGGATGCACACCTTGAACATTCTTGCATCAAGTCCAACATCGGCTCATCCTCGGCGAAATTTGTGCCGAAACACCCCAGATTTTTATCAAACAGGGCGATTGCGTGGAAATCCCCGAGCCATAGAGGTTTAGTTCACTCCGAAAATCTCGAACTAAAGGGTGGATTTTCGAGCAAACCTCAATGGATTGGTTCATGGGAAAATTTGCAGGAAACCATGGATTGTCCCATCAAATAAAGGGGTTTCCGGTTCCAATTTTCCCTTAAACCAATCTAGTGAAAACCACGAGACTCATTCCTGGAGGGGAAGCGAAACACCAGGGCCCTGACCAAACCAGGGCCAGCTCAAACAAGCTGGAAATGTTTAAAAAGACAAGGCCAAATCATGCTGAGACGGGAAATACTCCAAATGGGGGATTGTCCAAAAATAGGGTACTGCCTCCAAGTCACTATTCTAGACATCCAACTATTCCAATCTCCCAAAACTCCAAGTTCTGGAATCATTTTACAATATCATATCAAATAGAGATGGGAAAAAAAAACCTACACTTGGTAAAAGATGGTGGTTCCATGTTGCAGTGGTAGGTCCAATCGATTTACAACACATCAACCTAGTTCCTCTGGTTGCATTCCAACCTCCCAAAATTCTGGATGATGAATCATAGTAATTCAGCAAGCTCATACAAACCATCGTTTATGCTATGACGTCGCGAGACGATCCCCCTACATATCCCCAATATACCACTATCCAGATTTAATTTATGGTGAAATATCAAATCATCTAACCATTTATCATCATCCAGATAATCCCCATATATCCCCAATACACCTCTATGTTTTTTGTTTCAACTGGCATTTTTCATGGTGAAATCACAGTTCTGTTCAAGTTCAAAGGTGCGATGCGCGGAGTGAACGCTTCACCACAGCCCTGCATCATAGCCTGGAAGAAATGAATGGGAGCGAAGCGAGTGGTTTGGTGTTTGCTTTCACACGGCGTTACTGCGAGGTGAGGCCCAAAAAGCTGAGTTGACGCATCCGTCACTTGGTTTGTGGGGGATACAACTGATATAACAAACTAGTTACTGGAATGTATAAACCAAATTATAACTGGGGGACCTCAACTCAACTTGTGGAATATCTACCTGGGATTGCTTTATACTGGTTGGTTGATATGGATTCCCCGGATGGATTGTCATATTCCCCATTATATTGGCTACTATAATTCCGGAACCAATCCTTAACCAACTGGGGTGTCTCGCAGCCGCTGCTCATATGAGGGGGTTCTGTAAATCTTCATTGAAAAACAGTAGTGACAGTAGTGTTGGTTACCTCTGGTAAACTAACATATAACTATTGAAAATGGCCATTTATAGTTGATTTGTCCATCAAAGATGGTGATTTCCCATAGTTATGTAAACGTTTACCAGAGGGAAAATCCCAAGTGTTTGACTTCAAGTGACACCCGCGACAGTTGGGAATGTCTGCTTTCCTGGTGCTTGAAGTCCCCACACCTCCAATGCTCCCATGGACGTCTCCAAAGAGCGCCAGCCTTGGTTTTCGGCACTGTCTGATGGTTTCTTTTTCATGGAAAAAAACGAGGTCAGAAGATATCAGATGGTCACCGAACAATGGGCATCTATATGCATATTCCCTCATATTCTATATCTATCTATACTTGCACATATTTATATATATATATATATATGTATATATGTATATATATAATATTATATAATCATATATATATATATATATAATATCATATGAATTTGGCAAAATCAAATTGATGATCACAGCCACATCATCCTTGGCTGAATCCCACCCATTTGTCATCTCGCCTTCGGTGTCATGCAGAAACACCGGCGGTGCCGCTTCTGGATAGCCTCGGGCGATGGCGGCGGTTGAGACGTCCAGGCATGTGGGGGACTTACCCCAAGTTACTGTAGCTCCAATATAAAAAAATGAAGTTTTAAAACATTTAGCAATGGTAATAATGTTGGTAAAACAATAATAAACCATCCCCCAAATCACCATAAATAGGTGGTATAAACCATCAAAATATAGGTGGTTTATTATTGTTTTACCCACAACTAGCAAAAATGAATATCTGAAAAAGGTTTTGGGGGTACCCGAAAAAAGTTCTTGGAACAAAGCCTTTCCGAGTTTCCTCTGACCCATTGGCATCATCCCAACCATACGACCCCTCTCGATGGGACCAACTCCAGTCCTAAACCAGAGTTTGTGGTAGATGTTTATTGGTGGCAAGGGCAGGTCTTCAATCTAGTCCTAGATTCTAGATAGATTCAAGCAGCAATATCTTAGTAACTTGAAAACCCTGGTTATGAATAGGCTAAGTAGGGTAAACGTGCACTGATATCTGCGGTGAACGAAGCTGCTTACAAGAAGGACGAATCACCAAGTAGGCTCCCTGACACCAACAGATTTCGGAACCATTTCGCTCTGTAAATCATCAACGTCTGCTCATCTAAACAGCCCCAGAAGCCTTGTGGTAAAATCAAAGAAGTGGAAGGCCTGTAATTGTTCATTCATGAGCACTCAAAAACCGGGCAAAAAAAACGCCTCCAACAGGTTTTCAATGGACGCTTTACCCGTCTGAAACTCCACCTGAAAACATGAGCCCTTCTCTCATTGAAATCCCACCTGTAGCACTTCCTTGAAGCTCCTGAAGTCGCTGTTCTTTTGGCTCCTGGCTGCTGTTTTCCCGTACAAAAACCATCCCACTGGGTCAATATCTTTGAGCCCATATGGGTTTGTCAAAGACTGCGGTACCCCCCAATTTTGATGGTCAAGCATCATGTTCTTCATCCAGAATTCGGGGTATCCATTTTCGGACAAACCCATATTGGAATGCGGAGGCAAATAGCGATTTCATACCCAGGAAATCACCAATCCCATGGCCCTATGGCATCCGGAGAAATCAAATACCAAGCGTCTGGGGTTTTCAGACCACTTCTGATGTGGTGTTTTCGAATTTAACCACCTTTTTTTTTGCGACGTACCAGAAACCATCAGAAAATTGACCAGGAAAAAGCTGATTTGTTCAACAAGGGGGTAGGTGTGGCGTTGTTTCAAATATGCGAAATCTTCATTGTCCAGGCACCCTGCGAAAATCTACTCAATCCTTGCCTCTTTTGCCCCACAGCCAGGACTATGGACAAGCAGTGCTATACTGCTACTGTATATACCTGAAAGAAGCACCAAATGCCACCAAAACTTGGATTTCATCTGGTATCTTTGCTTCTACCTTAAGATCTCCATCTTCGAAATGGATTTCAGAGGGGAATTCCAGGTTGCACAAACAGCATCGCGCCTCTTCTGGTCGCTTGAACTTGTCCCTGATGTCATCCAAAACGATCTTCCCCATCTTGTCATAGATCGGCAAGCTGGCCATATGTGGTCATGGAAGGTTGTGCCATAGTCAAGTTGCATGGCTGATGTTCCTATCTGTTCGAGGATGGTCAGCCCGCATCAAGCCGTGTTTTGATTATGGCAGCCTCTGACTTTGCTAACATACTTTGCTAACAGACTTTGCTAGCATACTTCGCTTTATTGCCATGATCATTCTTCTATCATCATTATTATTACTCTTATCATCCAAAGATAGTTGCTATACTACTGTCAAGAAGTACTGCTACAGTAGTAACTATCGTTGCAGACCACTATCACCTTTGTGACTTATTACTATCACTATTATTACAGTGATAGATACTGCAATAACAGTAGTGATCCTTCGTTACAACTATTGTTGGCAGTAATTATTGCTACTATTACAGTGATGGTTACTACCCTCTGGTAAACTAACATAGCTATGGAAAATGGCCATTTTTAATAGGAAAATCCACTATTTCTATGGCCATTTTCAATAGCTATGTTAGTTTACCAGAGGGTACAATGCTAGTTCCTCCACTATCACTACTATCCTCAAGGTCGAAGTTGCCACAGCTCCCCGGATCCCCGTTCGAAAAAACCGCACCCGTCTCGTTGACAGCATTCCCGGAGTACTGCAGACACCGCCTCCCATGTTGAACGGGAATGGGATGATGGGATAAATATTGAGAAACCCTGGAGAAATTGCGAAGAATATGGGGGTTTCCTGAAATGGGGATACCCCAAAATGGATAGTTTATAATGGAAAAATCCCATTAGAATGGATGATTTGGGGGTACCCCCATTTTAGGAAACCTCCATATAGCAAACCACACTGTGACACCTCGTTGTACAGTTGGTGTCACACGAGTTTCACGGACCTCTCACGGCCTTTCCCCATGGCCTTTCGAACCCGGTACTCGGAATCCAGAAGAAGACCAGGGACCTTGCCAGAGAAGGCGGTTTGGATGATACTGGAACCTCGTTTTCCTTCCGGTAATCAAACGTGGCAAGTGAAAATGTCCCATTTGTAGATGATTTGACCCTTTAGACCTCCCCTTAGTTCCGGGATTTTCCTTTGCCATGTCTGATTATTGGAGGGTAAAATGGTGTTAGGTTTGTGGGTTACACTCTGGTGATTTAACAGTTTGCTACTGAACATTCACCCCAATTTTATGGGGTAAAACATGGAAAATCATCGAAATAAGTGGTCCGTGTTCAATATGTTAGACTACCACCGGGCATAACTCCAACATCCCTCAGCAAAAATCTGAAATATGGGTTTGGTACCTGAAAATGTGGGCGAAAGGCCCCCAATTCCAATGGAATTTCATTATCTCCATTTGAACCTCCATTGGCATTTATAGCCCAATTTCAGACACACCCAAGAATAATGTATTGTTGGTTATCTATCCCATGAGTATCTTCACTAGTATCCCCATATCCAACAAATGGTTCAAGACTTACCCTCCTAGAAACTAACCTAGATGTGGAAAACCCACCAGGTGTAGATCATTTTCGCAGGGAAACCATGGAATTTACGCATGTTTGTGCATGTTTACCCCAGAGGACGGCTCACCAAGAAATTTCGAAGTGACAAGAGATGTTCCCAACGCCAGACCGATCCGCTGCAAAGGGAGTGGCGAAGAACCACGAACCAAACCATCTGTGATTCTCGATCGAAAAGCCTACAAAATCTCTGATTTGTTTGTCAATTTTGTTCCCATGTGTTGATCCATGTGATCACGCAAAAAAAACCGAAAGGACGTGAAACGAGCATGCGTTCCATCCATGTTCTGTTGTTTCTATCTGTTGATCCATCATGTTCCTCATGTCCAAAAAACAGGGTGAAAAGGCATGTTCCTTTGTCAAAAAAAAAAATTCGAGTGATCTCCACCCTGACACATTATTCTGGCATAGTTTCTCTCCGGATCTATATATATACATATATATATATACATATATATATATATACATATATATATATATATATATACATGTATATATAAATATATATATACATATATATACATATATATACATATATATAAATATATATAAATATACATGTATTTATACATATATATAGATATACATATATATATATATACGTATATATATATATATACATATATATATACATATATATATATATATACATATATATATATATACATATATATATATATATACATATATATATATATATACATATATATACATATACACATATTTGTGTGTGTGTATACATATACATATGTTGGACGTGTATTTTTTGACCTTTCTGTCTGACATTTTTGTGGCATTCTATTCTGACATAGTTTCTGGCATCTATTCTGACATTCTTTCTGGACCACTGAGATCTGGCGCTCCCGGTTGAGGTCCCGCAGGCCGCGGTACGGGCTAAAACTAGTAACTGATGCATGTGGAAACCAGGGTGCAAAGTATGTAGCAGAGGGGAAAAGTCTACCAAAAGCACCATTTGATTAGACGCATCCTTCACTGCTACCGCCACCACATTGGCATGGACCACGGGAGTCAAGCTCCAGAGAACGGGGATTGCTTGCTTAGGAGTAGCAAATCTCACATGGTGCAACCTGGAAAATGGAGGTAAAAGTCAAAGATTCGAGCAAGCAGCTACCTCAAAACATTTAAAATGCGTGCCAGCTGCAACGGCCGGAGGCAGGATGGAAGAAATAGTGTAAACCCGGCACTGAGCGCGAGGGCGCCTTGCAGAGACCGTCCGTCAGCCTTGTTGGCTTTGGGGTCAAAACATACTCCTGCCGCGAGGCCATACAAAGTTTAGGGGCGGCGCGTTTCTGAGCGCTCTCAATTCTTTTGGTTCACAGCCTGGAAAACAGCTGGTAAGCCAATAAGTAGGATAACTTCGATGGTAAACGTAGCTATCTTTCATGGGTTGTGTATATCAAGGAACGTAAGTTGGAACCTAAAAAGTAATACCTAAAATACAGAGGGGGTGAAGAACCAACAAAAATAATCAAAAATAGTGATGAATTGGGATCTAACTCACCAATATGGCGATTACAATGGGATGTCACCAGCTATAATTGAGACTTAGTGGGTGTGGCTATGGCAGGAACGCTGATAAGGTACGATCTGGGGGGGATACAATTTTGATTGTATCACCACTTCTTGGTGGAACTGCACATAATCAATTGATGATCCATTGAAGATCACAATGTTGTAATCAAACCTAGGCCAGCCCCCTCGACCCGCAACCCGCATTTCAACCCAGTTGTCTTGAGCGCAGTAGTGGGCTCGGCTGAGCCACATCACCCTCCTCTTTAAATCTTTAGTTCAGCCAACGCCCGACAAGAACTGAGACAAACTGCTCTCTCAAACCACAGCGTCCGCAACCTGCGCTTTGCAACATTTACAGCCCATGATGTTGTGGCCTGCAAGTCACTTTGTAGATTCAAAGTCAAAGTCGCTCGTGAATTTGTTGCTGTCAGTGTACAGGCCCGCCCGCGTGGAAGGCGGGTGCGTCCTGGTGACAAGGTGCACGGGCATACGCAAAGCATGATACAACGGTCCTCCAACTTGATGGCTTCTGGACCCGGTTTGTGTAGCTTTTACCTTTTGAGTGCTCCTCAACAGGGTCATCGCACTCTATGTATGTGTATATATATATATATATACATATATGTGTATATATCTATATATACATACATAAAAATATACACATATAATTTTACATATATATACACATATATGTATACATATATATATATATATATGCACACATATATATACACATATATATATATATATAGACATATAATACCCAACAAAACAAAAGGAAATTTCCCAGAACATTCTCATGAAATGACTCGCGACACAAGGGAATATTTGTCGAAGGATTCCCCGGTCAATGACTAAAGCTGGGCTCTTGAGCTACTTGTGAAGCTGGTGCCAGCAAAGCCGATTCACCGAAACAGTTTGCTCGAGAATTTTGAAAAGTTCTACCAGATTAGAAACCTGTGGGTTATTTCCAGGACCTGGATATTTACGGTTAGGAGGCGGATGTGACCAGCCCCTGAGATCTGCACCCACATGATGAGCCCCACGCCTTCACATCGATCCCGAGATTGCAAAGCCAGGGCGTCCACAGAGTCTCAAGTCAAACGCCGCCTGCACGAATGATTCCCCATACCTTTGCCAAGCAGTCACAAAATCCCAGGTTTGAGTTTTGCTGGCTGCTGAAATGGTTCTCTGCGCGACAAGACTGACAATGCTTGTCATGTGTTTGCGCCAAAGACAAACAAAGTCGGAATCACCGAGCATATTGAGCCCACAAAATTCGAGGATTTGTTGATTTCTCGTGGCGGACGCGGTGGTTCAGGAGATCCATGACGCGGTGGTTCAGGAACAAATGGCTGCGGGTCAATCATCCCTGCCTCCCAGTGCTTAACATCCACATCGCGATTCATTCAGTCATAGATCCTGCCTGTACATGAACCTTGGCTGGAAAGACCTCATTTGACAAGGTCCTGAGGCAAATAGGTGTGCATCAGCAAGCTTAGTTTGCAAGTCTGTCTTGGTGGTCAGGGCCGATGATCCGCCCCGTGAAGGGAATGTGTCCTCAAGCTTCTGGTGGTTCAGAATGAAGCAATTCCGACAGTGAGATCAAATGCTCGGGACTTTGTCTGACATGGTGGATAGGGTTTGAAGGTCTAGTGAGTGCCCTGCAATTGGCCCAATTTGAGCCATCTCAATGATAGACTCTTTCCATGACCTCGCATGAAGAGTAACCCTTGTTCAACCAGGTGGCCCTACAAAGACCTGCCAACTTTTTTTCCACGCCGCTCACGGCTTGCCACTCAAGCAGCCACGCTTTGTCGCCCAGGCCAAGGCGAATCGCCTTGGGCGTCACTTGATGATGCGCAGTAAGCAGATGTAAGCAGATGTAACTAGTCATCGTCAATCCATATCAATCCCAACATGTTTCTTAGGGCATCTTTCTGTATCATATAAGATTTAAATGTCTTCAGATAGGTTTATGTTTTCACTTGTATATTTATTGTGCCTTGAAATTCTTTGAGATCGGCCCATCATATTCTAGAAGACTAAAAACCAGTTCTTTGATCATGTTTGTGCTCTTCTCTGGGTTGATTTTGCTGCTTGGGCCTTACTGATTCAGACAAGTTCAACAAATGGGTCAAAATCTTAGATCTGGAGCTCGCATTTTTTCGGTCCGGCAGTGCCCACTGAGATAAAAACTGCGCTTTTTCGCTCTTCAGGTTCGAGGCTGCCGGCGCGAGGAGATGAAGTAACTCTGATAAAATCTAGAGACCCTCACCTGGCAGCTAGGGAACCCAAAAAGAAATACCCGCTGGTTATTTAAGATAGCCATGGAAAATCCCCTATGAATGGAGGTTTATAGCTGGGAAAATCATCCAACATTGGCCATTTTCCTATGACTTGGACCCAAGCCTTCTCAAGGACCTCCGTCCTGAAGTCGGGCCTTGGAGCGGGGCACTGGGGCGATGGCGATCCAACACATGGTGAACAAATGGGATTTTACCAGGAAATGTGGTGATTTAAGGGGACAAGATATTGGCTTTTTGTTGGGTAAAACGGAAAGGCCAAAATATGATCTGTGTCATGTTTTTTCGAGGTGTTCCTTGAAGTTCCCACTGCTTCTCAGTTTCAAACCATGATTTCCCGCTGAAATCCCCATGACCCCATGTCAGACCATTGTTGATGCTGACATTAAAATCTCCATTTTGATGGCTTGAATATCTCCATGCCTACGGGTCGAATCCCAATCTAGTTCGATAATGAGATAGTCAAATCACAATTTGCTGGCACTGAATTGCCTTTGTCTCATGGAAAATCATGTCAAATCATCTGAAATCGCAATCTGTTGGCACTTAGATACCTTTTTTCTCATAGAACCAGCCTGAAACCCCCCCAACCCCAACCCCCACCGCAGCAACCTCTGAGACGTTCTGACGCATCCCAGGCTTTGATCGCTTCCGCCGCTGCTTGAAGCCCTCCCTGTTTGGCCTGGTAGCTGCTTACCCTCTGGTACTTTAACATAGCTATTGAAAATTGCCATTTTTAGTTGATTTTCCTATTTATAGTTGATTTTCCATAGCTATGTTAAATTGCCAGAGGGTAGTTATGATACGTTATGATATAGATGGCCCATTTATAGTGGATTTTCCCATTAAAAATGGTGATGTTCCATAGTTATGTAACAGTTTACCAGAGGATAATGGATGTGTCTTCCCCCAAATATGGTAGTATGGTAATGGTAACTTTGACGATTTGGCCCATCCCCACATCATTCCGGATGTCTTGGGCTTCTAAAAAAAAACAGAAGAAATGGAGATGTTAACGGGGATCAGAGATGGACGTGACCGACAATAGTGATCGATAAAGGCAATTTAGCCCTAAAAATGGGGGATCGAACCAACCAGGTTCTGAAAACGGATTGTTTCTTGCGTTGAAGTCCAGTCGTCTGAAAACTATGGGAAAAACATGGAAAAACCCTCAATCCACTGGCTACGAAAATCATTTTGCCCAAAAATCATGTCAAAGCTTTGCTGGAATTTTTACCACCAAAACATGGAGTTCAATCCACAGAAAGACGATGTTTAACCAACAAAAAAGCAAGGACCTAAGGACCTGAAATCAACTAGACGACGGATGGCCCGAGAGCGAAAAGAGGCATAGTGAAAGATGTAAGTCAGAAGATGATATAGCATGAAACATAGAGACAAAAATATATGAANAACTAGACGACGGATGGCCCGAGAGCGAAAAGAGGCATAGTGAAAGATGTAAGTCAGAAGATGATATAGCATGAAACATAGAGACAAAAATATATGAAGATATCTCAGAGAAAAAAGATGTGAATGTAT